>ML109430.1:78558-92863 GCA_003697995.1 Taxidea taxus jeffersonii | reverse complement strand
GACCAAGCACTTGTCCTTGATCCTCTCTGGCCGTGCCCCTGACCCTCCATTCTTCCCTGATTTTCCTCCGTCTTCCCGGTGTTTCTCTGGCTTTGTTCCCCAGGGTTCTATCCTGGGTCTTTTCCCTCTTGCTTTACACAAGCTCCTGTGCCCCACGGCTTCAGCTACCAGTCCCCCAATCTCTACTCCAGTCCAGACTCTCGCCGGGTTCTACTCCTGGGTATTCGTGGGTCTCACAAAGAACATGGCTGCACTAAACTTCTCCCCTTCTCCTGTGCTCCCCTTGGTGCCCGTCACCTTCATCTCCTCAAGTCACCCACACAGGAATCAAGCATCATTTGGGTTTGTCCCCGCCACCCCCAACCCAGTCCCCATTGCGTGGCCAAATGCAGGAGTCTTGTGCTTGTTCTACCCCATGTTAAGGCAGGACACAGAGATGACCAACGTGGATGGTGCCAACCTGCCTGGGTAGAATCCCAGCTCAGCCACCTACTAGCTGTGTGACCTTGGGGGAGTTACTTAACTTCCCTATGTCTCAGTGACTATCTATAATAGGTAGTCATAATAACCTCTATTATAGGATTGTGGTGAGGTTTAAATGAGTTAATAGATGTCATAATACTTAGTACAGTAAAATGGTGAATGCAATAGAATTTTGTTATTATCATCATATTATTTCATTTACTTATTTTATAAATATTTTATTTATTTATTTATTTTTAAAAATATTTTATTTATTTATTTGACAGATAGAGATCACAAGTAGGCAGAGAGGCAGGCAGGCAGAGAGAGAGGAGGAAGCAGACTCCCTGCTGAGCAGAGAGCCCAATGTGGGGCTCGATCCCAGGACCCTGGGATCATGACCGGAGCCGAAGGCAGAGGCTTTAATGCACTAAGCCACCCAGATGCCCCTATTTTATTAATATTTTAGAATGCCCACTACGTGCTGGGCACTTTCTTTATCATCTAAAGCTGGGGACATGAAGGGACATGGTTGTGAACAACAAAAATGACTCCTAACCCCAGGAACTTCATAGTCAAGATGGAAGCCTTTTTGTAGTAGAACTCCTTGCTACTGGATCCAGACCCCACTCTTTCCCGTCCTTAAACAAAACAAAAGCAAAAAAACAAAGCAAAACCAAACAAATGCTGGATTCCACGTCTCCCTCCAGCCACTGTCCTAGCTTACTCTTTTGCCAGCCAGTATTTATTTGCTGCACACCTACTACGTGCCAGGCACTGTGCTGGGTGCTGGAGAGTCAGCAGGAAACAAAAGGGACATATCTCTACCCTTGATGAGTTTAACTTCGGGTTGAGGACATGGACAATAAACAAATATATCCACATACATAATATAATGTCAGTGATATTTGTAGATGTGGTCAAGGAAGACGAGGTGGAGGAGGGAACACAGAGTGACCGGGGGATTAGTGGCTATTATAGGTGGGAGGCGGGGAGGGTCCTCTATGAGGATGGCATATCTGAGGGATGCCCGGCATGGAGTGAGGTGATCTAGGATCTGGAGACGAGGGGTCCAGGTAGAGGGAACAGTAAATGTAAAGCCGTGTGATAGCAACAAACATGAATATTGGTGGAAGGGCAAGAAGGCTCTCGTACTGAGTGAGCAAGCCTGGGGCAGGGGCCAGCACTTAGGATGACCCTACACATCTGGAAGCCTTGGACTGACCCGCCATAGTTATTACTATTGCCTCCTTTCCCCTCTCAAGGGTGCCCCAGCTTTAGATGATAAGTTACATAGTTACCCTAGATAGAGACCACAGTCGGCACTTGGGATTTTATTCCGAATGTGATGCAAACCTATGGATAGTTTCGAGCAGGAAGGGACATGATCTGACTGACATTTTAAAGGAGCTTGACTGAGGACTTGGAACACCCTTCTGGTTGCTGTAACAACCTGCTTGGCTCTCTTCCACCTCCCTGGCTGCTCCCTCTCAGTCTCTTCTGGCAGCTCTCTCCTACTCAGTGCCTAGTGTTGGGGTTTCCTAGGCCAATGGTTCTCAGCCAGGGGTGCTTTCTCCTCTAGGGGACGTTTCCTACAACCTAGGGTCATTTTTAAGTGGGGCAGGTGCTACTGGCACTTAGTGAGTAGAAGGCAGGGATGCTGCTAACCATCCTACAATGCACAGAACAGCTCCACACAATAAAGAATTTTCCAGGCCCAGGGACACCTGGTGGCTGAGTCGGTTAAGCATCTACTTTCAGCTCAGGTCATGATCTCAGGGTCCTGGGACTGAGTCCCCTCAAGAGCTCCCTGCTCAGTGAGAAGTCTGCTTCTCCCTCTGCCCCTCCTCCCACTCAGCACTCACTCTCTCTCAAAAACAAATTAGTAAGATCTTAAAAAAAAAAACAACCAACAGCACAAAAGAATTTTCCAGCCCCAAATGTGCTGAGGTTAAGTAACCCTGCACTAGATTAGCACGATTCAAGAAAAAATGTAATGAGAGTTGCATAAACTTTTCTAGTAGCCAAATAAAACAAAACAACAACAACAACTAGGGGTGCCTGGGTGGCTCAGTCAGTTAAATATCTGCCTTTGGCTCAGGTCGTGACCACACCACTGAGTCCAGTATCAGGCTCCCTGCTCAGTGGGGAGTCTGCTTCTCCCTCTGCCCCTCCCTGCCCCCTGCCTGTGCTCATGCTCATTCTCTCTCTCTCTCTCTCTCGCAAAAATAAATAAAATCTTTAAAAAACTAAAAATAAAAGTGAAGTTAAGTTTAATAATATGTTTTATTTAGTCCAATATGTGCAAAATATTATCATCGTAACATATTAATCAACAGTAAAGATACAAATGAGATTCTTTCCTTCTTTCCTTTCTACCTTCCCTTCTTTTCTCTCTCTCTCTTTCAGTTCTGGTATGTACTTCACACTACTGCACACAGCAATTGAGACCAGCCACGTTTTAACTGCCTAGTAGCTACATGTATCTCATGGCTATAGTATTGATGGCGGAGCTCTAGGCTCAGTACTAGATAAGAGAGCCTAATGTTTAAGAACTATACAAGGTAATAAAGCCTAATGGTTTGGTTCTGGAACCCAGTTGTCTTGTTGAATTCCAGCCCTTCCATTTAAGTCCCTGTCCATTTTTTTTTTAAGTTTTTAAAAATTTATTTGAGAGAGAGAGAGAATGCAAGCAGGGGGAGGGGCAGGGGGAGAGATAAAAAGTCTCAAAACAGACTACCCAATGAGCGTAGAGCCCGATGATTGTAACCTGTGCTGAAATCAAGAGTTGGATGCTCAACCAACTGAGCCACCCAGGCATCCCTACTCCCTGTCCATTTTATTCTATTTTTAAAGATTTTATTTATTTATTTGACAGACAGAGATCACAAGCAGGCAGAGAGGCAGGCAGAGAAAGAGAGGAGAAAGCAGGCTCCCCGCGGAGCAGAGAGCCTGATGTGGGGCTTGATCCCAGGACACTGGGATCATGATCCGAGCTGAAGGCAGAAGCTTTAACCCACTGAGCCACCCAGGCGCCGCCCCCTGTCCATTTCAGGTATAGAGTTACTCCACCTCTCAGGGTCTTCATTTCCTATTTGTAAAGTGGGGATGACACAATATTACTACTTTATAGAGCTGTCCAGAATTAAATGAGTTAACACTTACGAAACAGTTTCAGGTGTAATAAAACTATTTAGCTAGACCTCTCTTCTATCTTTAGCCACACTTTCTCTCTGGGTAATCGGTCTACACCTGTAATTTTAAGTGCCACCTATTACCTAGTGACTTCCAGATTTAAATAGACCTCTTTTCTGAGCTCCAGACCCCCTGTTTCACTGTGCATCCCATTTTGATGACCTGGGGCCATCTCACATGAACATGCGCACAAAAGAGCCCTTCACCTTCCCCTGCAAATCCACGACACTGCCAGGCCTTGCAGTTGGAGTCCCTACACAGGGGCAGGTACCTGGTGGCATCTCTGATCTCTGCCTTTCCAGGGAATGCACAGTGCGTGGATTGTGCCACTTCTATGTTGGTTGCGATTTCCACTCCACTGGTGTGTGCCCACAGAAGGTGTGTGAGCGCTGAGGGCATCTGGGATAAGAGTCCATAGGTGTGGCTGGGGTGACCACCAGGGCCTTCTGAGAAAGCACTGCATGCAAGTTCTGACTGTTCCTACTACCCACGTCTCAGAGTGTGTGTGAATGTGTACTTGGCCATGTGTCTGTGGACATGTGTGGAAGGGGGCACAGGGACGTTATTGCACACTACTGTAATCAAATGTCCCCAAGCAGATCTGGAAAGTGCAGGTATTCTCAGATGACCAACCCTATTCGCGCAAGCAGAGGGGTGGCTTCCTCTGTGTTCTGGTGGGCCGGTGAAGGAGAGAGACTTCTCTGGGTTCTGACCCACCACATCAAGACACTCCCTTCTCTTCCTCCCTGCCTTCCTTGAAGTCCACCTTGCAGGCTGTTCCCTTTCTGCTTCCTTCTGAGCCTTGGAAGCTCCCGAGGGCCATAAGGATGGCAGGTGAATCCCTGAGAATCTTCCTTGGGTCTCCCTTCTCAGCTGGAGACCCTACTGAGTGAACAGTTTGCTCTGGTTGTGTGGGGGGGACCCAGGAAGGGAGACTGAAGAGTACTTCTCCACCTTCTTTTTTGAGGCCCTGCCACAGCTTTGGGAATGGAGCCCTCTCCTGGCCTCTCTTGGCCTCTGGTAACTGGGAACTGATTCCCAGGGACACCCACCACCCCCACCACCCGGTCCCGTTCTCTTGGTCAGAGCCCCCGTACAGCCACAACTTCAGCTGTCCCTTGTGGGAGATGACAGCCGCGTCTTTCATGCTGGAGCCTCCCTCCCGCCCCGCCCCGACACACACACATTCCACATGCCTTGGACCCCTATGAGAAAAGCTGCCAGAGGGTTCTTGTCAAGCATCAGGCCACAGCCACCCCCACCAACCTCACCAAACCCCATGTGTCTGACTCTTCCCAGAACCCCAGGAGGCAGGAGCCGACGGGCTCGACCCTTGCAGAAACTGGGGCTTCCCGGAGGGGCGCCCCCAGAGACCCGCAGCACCCCTGGCGAACCAGGGACAGAGGAGGACCCCCGGCCTCCCCGGAAGTGGGCCTCCAAGGCCACCTGCCCAAGGCCACCCAGCGCGCCGCGGCCAGGGCGGCGGAGCGGAGCCGGACCTCCCAGCCGTCGGAGGGGGCGGTGACCGCCCGGGGCCTTCCCACGGCTCGGCCTGCGCGTCACCGCGGGGGCGAGGGGGCGCCGGGGCGCCTGGGCTGCGGCGCAGGAGAGGGCCCTGGGAAAGGGCGGCGGGGCCGGGGCGGGGCCGGGGCGGGGCCGGGGCGGGGCCGGGGCGGGCCGGGGCGGGCCGGGGCGGGGCCGGGGCGGGGCCCGACTTCCAGGCCCTGAGCCCGCACCGTCGCGCGGAGACCGGGAGCCAGCGCTCGTCATGAAGCGGCCCAGGGAGCCGAGCGGGTCTGACAGCGAGTCGGACGGACCCATCGACGTGGGCCGCGAGGGCGAGCTGAGGTGAGGGCCGGGTTGGGGATACTGGGAGTGCCTGGACGGGTTCAGCTCTCCTTAGGACTAGCTCTCCGTATGGCCTCAGGAGATGCAGGTGTGGGCGAAGGCCCGCAGGTGTGTAGGGGGGTGGGGGGAGGTGCGAATGAGGGCACGTGAGCAGCGTGGGCCGTGACACGCACGAGTGTCTGGATTCTCTGCGCTCTGGGCCATTTCAGGCTCAGGGTGCCGGGATGGAAGTGGAGTTCAGCTCTGGGGTTTCATGCCCGGTTGGTGATCGTCTTTCTGTACAAGTGCCAGGTTGAAGCTATTGGAGAGTTTTCCCTGAAGATCGTAGGAAACCCTCATCGTTCCACACCCCTGCTGAGTAGGCAGAATAGCCATACTTTCTCTATTCTACCCTAGCTTGGGTGCACTTTCCATGTAGTACACAAAAGGCTTACAGGGGAAAGGATCTCCCTCCCTTGAGCAAACTGGACTTTGGAATTAAGGTTTTGGTACCAAAGAAAATAACAGCTGACTTGCCAGTGCAGGGGCCTAGATTCCAATTCCAACACTCTTTCTAATGCACACCCTGCTGCCAATGCCTCTCAGCTCCTGGTAACTATTCTGACTAGCTTCAAACCTGTGGAATGAACTCCACTGGTACCATTCCACTTTCCCCAGTTCTGTGAACAACCTAAGCTTCAGTTTCCTCATCGGTGGAATGGTTACCAAGAACAGAACCGATCCCAGGTTTACCGGGAAAATCAAATAAGATGATGCATGTCATGGGCTTAGCAGAAGGCTTAGCACATAGCAAATGTTTAATTCGTGTCAGGCACCCAACATGTGATGCCCAGACCCTGAAAGAGCAGCAGGGACTGAGTGGGAGTCTGCAGACCCAAACCTGCCACTGACTCACCATGTGACCTTGGGCCGTTGCTTTCTCTTTCTGAGCCTGTTTCCTCATCAATAAAATAAGAGGAAGATGTGGAGTGGGAAAGGGAGGGGGTCTATCTGATCTCTCCTGACTCATCCAAACCTGACTCTCTAGAACAATTTGAAAGGGGGATTCAGTTCATCCTTAGGGATGTTGTTTTTTTTTTAAAGATTTTATTTATTTGACAGACAGAGATCACAAGTAGGCAGAGAGGCAGGCAGAGAGCGAGGGGGAAGCAGGCTCCCTGCGGAGCAGAGAGCCCGACGTGGGGCTCCATCCCAGGACCCTGGGATCATGACCCCAGAGCAAGGCAGAGGCTTTAACCCACTGAGCCACCCAGGCACCCCTTTAGGGATGTTTTTGAGCGGATTTCATCATTTCAGTAACTTCAGTTTTCTGAGACCAGGAGATTCTACCTCAGTCACAAAGCCTAGTAAAATACCACCAGTTTCCAAGTATTTATCGCTTATAACAGAAGGCAAGGCAATAGATATCCCCCTTGCATCCTGTAGATTAATTGGGTTTGGGGGTATATAATACAATTTCCTATGCTACTTATTAGCATTATTAAACTGTTTAGCAGAAATTTCTATTTAGAGAAGCAGTTCTCTGAGTCTGGGCCTGCTAGGAGCAGGGGAAGGGCCCAGCACCATGTGGTGGTAGTGGAGGGGGTTCTCAAATTCAATGTCATTGGGTCTTCATGAATCAGAGGCATGAAATTGATGCCAGAGAGCTGGCTCTGTCTTCCAAGAATTTGCATTTTGGCCAGTGACCTGCCAGGTCACAAAAAGACCATGGACAGAATGAAGATAGAAGGAGAGACAGACTGTGGGCTGTGAGGGCACCCAAGCAGGGAGAGGTCACTTATACACAGAGGCATCAGGGAGGGCTTCTTGAAGGTGGTGGCACTGGGGCAATGACATAAAGGATCGGTGGGCAGATTTTTCCTACACGGCATTTTGTCTTTTTAGTCAGAGCCCATTTTTAGAAATTGTCTAGATTCTTAGAGGAGCAGACCCTCTCAGAGCAGAGAAAGCAGTTGGACATCTGGCAGAGGCTGACTTATAGACCCCTCTTTGTAGCACTCACCAAAGGGCCCTCCCCCCAGCAGACATCAATGCTTCAATTCAGGGTGTGCTGAACGATGCCTGCTGTGGCCCAGACCTTGGGCTGGGCGTGGGGGGCCCAGATGTATCCTGCTAAGCCTCTGCCCTCAGGGAACTCTCAGAGAAGAAGAGCTCCATGTACAAAGAAAGCCAGATAAACAGTGGCAAGGGCTACAGGACTGGGGCAGCCAGCCTCCCTGGGGTCAGAGGCAGGGCGCAAATCCCCCACACTTGAAGATGTGAGAATAAGGAATAGGGTATATTCCATTGTCACTGTGCGCATCTGCCTGGTGATGGCATCCTGCCCCATATGAGAAAATCACCCACAGATCTCCTATCTGAACCAGCAACACCCTCCCAACTCCGCTGACACATGCTGGGCCCCAGTGGAGAGTATAGCTTCTCTCTCCTCTCCCCCTCTGTGAACATTCAGTGAACACCTGTCATATATCAGGCACTGGGTCGGGGCCTGTGGGTCTTTCCTACATGATTTAAGGCACATGGTGGCCTTTGATGTCAGACCTGAGTTTGATTCTCACCACCATTAACATGGGCATTTCTGAACTTCAGATTTTCTTCCTTACAGCACAGGGAAACTAATATCTACCTCACCGGGGGGGGGGGGGGGCTTTGATGAGATAATGTTCCTAAACTGCACAGCTCCCTGATTTAGCCCAAGGTAACTTCCAACAAAGGCTGCTCTAGAAGGGGTCACCATTCAATTGGAGGGTGCCATGTTCACAAGGCAGCTTGGTCTAATGAAAAGATCAGAAGCCTGATGATTTGCTGGGCATGATTTTTTAAAAAAATTGTTTATTTATTTGACAGATGGAGATCACAAGTAGGCAGAGAGGCAGGCAGAGGGAGAGGAGGAAGCAGGCTCCCAGCTGAGCAGAGAGCCCATGCCAGGCTCCATCCCAGGGCCCTGGAATCGAGCTGAAGGCAGAGGCTTTAACCCACTGAGCCACCCAGGCACCCCCGCTGGGCATGATTCTTAACTCTTTATGTCTCTGTCACTCCATCTATAAAATGATTATTTTTCCTAATGTGAAATAGCCCCAGTAAGACTTAATTCACAGGGCCGTTGTGCAATAAATGAGACAAGTGAATGTGGAAGTACTGTCTAGAACAAGGAGTACTGGCTATGGGACACATATGGTGGAGGAGGGGGTGGCAATATGGGGTGCACTGGGAAGAGCACTGGATTAAAAGCCAGGAGACTTGGCTCCAGTTCTGGAATTTCCTCTAATTTGCTATGTGGCCTGGAATAGACCCTTCCCCTCTCAGATTTGCAAGTGGGCTCAGCGCTCCCGAAAATCCTTCACTGGGGATATCATGATTCTGCCTTTGGTTAATGCAAAATGAGTGGAGTCATCTATCTGTAAGGGTTTGGGGGGGAGTGCCCCAGGGGGCCTGAGGGTGAGTGCTGAGGGCAGTTGGGACTGGCAGCCAGACCACCTAGAAGGCTGCTCCCCCTGCAAACCCACCCCAAGAGACCTCCCCAGAAATCTGGCTAGGGACCACTCAAGGTCCCTGGAGCAGATCTTGGTGGTCAGCATATCTTCTCTGGGTCCATGAAAATCTGCCTTATTTTCAGACTGTCAGACAAGAAGCTCTCACACCTCCCCCCCCAGTGTCAGGGCCAGATCATAGCCTGGAAGTGAGCTCTGGTTGAGCTCTTGGGAGCTTTAAGGATAAGGGGACTGGAGGGCTATTCAGACAGACAGGAAATAGGAATTAAGAGGGAAAACAATGCTGATTTTGGAGCCAGAAGACATGGATTCCCATGCTGGCTTTGTTCCTTAACAGCTGCATAGGCTGGGCAAGCTGCCTTTGGTCTCCAAGCCTCAGCATCCTCATCTGTAAAATGGGGCTTTTGTTAGGGTCAAAGGAGGGAAATATATGTAGCGATGCCAAGAAAACTGTGAAGTGAGGTTTGCCTGTGAGATATGGGAGTCGGGGAAGGGGATAATACTACAGAGAATGAGTGACCAGGAGAGTGGATAAAGGGATTGAAGAGCTATTGTGTCCTACAAGGGGCGCGCCAGCCTCTGACATATGGTCCCTGAGGAGGGATCAGGCTGAGGGGCAGTGACGTGCGCAGTGCTAACCCAATACCCCTAGAGACTCCTTATCCAGTCTGGGGGGGGGGGCGCAGACAAAGGCCATGTTTTAGTATCCCTTGGCTCTTGGGGCTTGTCCTGAGCATAGCTTTGTAAACAAGCTGCCCTACAGATCTCAGGATCTGGCCATCTGAGCCCTGGACCTAGCTTGCTGGGCCCTTCCTCCCAGGAGCTTACCAGCCCTTCTCATCCAGATGTTTGGAAGGAGATGCCCTTTTCCAGATATAGCTGGACAAAGCCAGGGACATAGCAGGGTGATTCGATCACTGTTGATGTGGACTCTCCTGCAACCTTCTTTCTTTGAGCACTTGATGAAAATGATGTAGCCTCTCATGCTAAGAGGATAGTTACATGGGCTGGGACCCTCTTGGTGAGCCACATAGGCCCCCATTCCACAAAGGCCTACGAGGTAGCATTTATGGTGTCACTTCTCTGCTCCCCGGTGATGCCAAAGATGGGAGTAGGAGGAGGGAGCGCAACCATGGGCTCTGCTGTGCTCTAAGCACTTGCTGGGTACTGGGGCTGCAGTGGTGAATGAGACAGACATGGTTCGTGATTTCAGGGAGCCTACGCACTTGCTGGAGAGATAGATATTAATCAAATAATCATATACATAAAAAACAACAAATGGGCATCCATGCTATGAATGCAAGATGATAGGAGAGGATAGATCAGGGGCTATCTAATGGGGGGGATGTAAAAAAAGCCTCCCCCGGGAAGGTGGCATTTGCGTTGAGATCTGAACAGTGGTAGAAGGTACTCAGCAAAGAGGCTGAGGCTTGGGGGTGGGGAGACAGGGAGCACCAGAGAACTCTAGGCTAGGGGAACAGTATGTGCAGCCACAGGAAGGAGTAGAGCGTTCACAGGCTGCAGCACACAGAGCAAAGGAGGGGTGAGTCTAGGAGGTGACAAGAGCCAGCTGGGTCACCTGGAAGATGATGGCCTTGATCCTAAAAGCATTGGGAAGGCCCTGAGGAGTTTTAAGAGAGTGACAAAATCAGATGTGTATTTAAATGATCACTAGGCCTGTTTGTAGGGGGTCAAAGGGGTGCAAAGGGACCCAGCAATAGAATCTTGCAGCAGTCCAGGTGAAAGATGACAGATTTTGTCCTCTGAGCAGGTGTGGAAATAAGTAGGACAGAGGAGAGATGTATCTCACATGGAATGGGCATTTTTGGACGAGCTGGGTGAGGACAGAAGAGGAATCAAAGGTAGTGGTGGCCAGATGGCCTCACAGAACTGAGAGATGGGGTGCTTTTGCTGAGATGGGGGCCCAGGGGGAAGACAGGGGTGGTGGTGGAGCATGAGGCAAGCTCACGGGTACATGCGGGTACATGCTCAGATGTGCGGCATTTTGCATTTGGAAATGGGCAGGGGATTCCCCTTGTCTAAAGTTATTCATTGACAGGGCATCTCCCCCTGGGAGCTGAGTGTCTGGACGGCTGGAGCCTGGCTGACCGTGTCCAGTCCAGCCCTGGACAAGAATGGGACCTCCAGGGTGTTGGCCAAATGAATGGCCCTCTGTGCAAACCCACGAATACCCTGTGTTCCGGGAGAGACTCGGGAGCAGGAAACCGTTAGCGGGCTGTTGGGCTGGAGAAGATTTCGGTCAGTCCGGGCAGGAAAGCACCTCCCCACCCCGAGGGTGGGGGGGCGTTGCTGAACCTCTTCCTGGCAGTGGGGACTCCCCGGGGTGCGAGCAAACATCCATCCTGTGCCAGGCCTGCGGAGGGGCGGCCCGACGCGATGCAGGGCTGCAGGCTTCGGGGGAGGCCGGGGCAGCGTCCCGAGAGTCCGAGGGGGCCTGTGACCCAGATGCCGCCTCCCCCTCGCCCGGGCCGCGCTGCGTGGGAGGAGGCGGCAGCTGCCGGCGGGGCGGAGGGCGGGCGGCGGGCGCGCCCGGCCCGTGGGAAGCGGCGGCATCTGCTCTTTCCACGCTCTTCCCAGCGGCTCCCTCTGAAACCCAACCCGCCGGCCCGGCCCCGCCGCCGCCGCCGCCGCCCGTGCCCTCGCCCGCCCCGCCCGCGATCGGGTTGCAGGAGCGCGGCGGCCGGCTGCGGTTCCCCGACGCCCGCGGCGAGGGGCAGGGGGCGAGGCCAAGCGGATCGGGCCCAGAGCCCAGCGACCCCCCACCCCCAACCTCCACCTCAGCCGTCGTGCGACGCTGGGGCAGGAAACCCAGCGCAGGGGCGACTTGACTGGGGAGAAATGGGCCCCCACCCACGCTTGCCCTGCGCCGCCTCCCAGCCTGGGAGTCTTCGGCCGGCCGGCTGGGGAGACCAAGACCAGCCTCGGAGGGGGCATTGCCTGCCCACATCCCTGCCTCGTCTGAGTTCAGCCCGGGTCAGGGAGATGGTCCCCCAGCACTGAAAAATCAGCCTTTCTCTTCCTCTGCAGCCAGATGGCCAGGCCGCTGTCCACGCTCAGCCCTTCGCAGATGCAGGCCAGGAAGAAACGCAGAGGGGTGAGTGTCTGTCTGGGCAGAGTTGCCCGTCCAGTCTTTGCCCAGAGTCCCCAGGGCCTGGCCAGGAGAACCCAGGTCAGAAACATCACCTCGACCCAGACTGCCTGAGGGCCAACCCTGGCTCTGCCAGGAGCTGGCTGAGAGACTTTGGGCAAGCCCCTTAACCTCTCCCTGCCTCATTTCTTCAGCTGTGTAACTGGACCAGTGAGAGTACCTACCTCACAGGGCTATTTTGAAGATTAAATGAACTAATATAATACACTCAAGACACCTGACACACAGTTAGGCCTTACTGCTTACTCCAGCCTCCCCCCCCCCCCTCCTGTCCAAGCCCAGAACTTTCATTTCCTCCCAGGGTGCTGGGTGGGGGAACAGAAGAAGAGGATGGCTCCCTGGCTGGCTCTCTGCCGCCTCATCCCAGTCCCCACCCCCTTATGCCCCCAGGATGCAGCTGTGCTTCCGCCCTGGGCGTCCAAAGACCGGGAATGGGGCAAAGACCAGCCCGGCCACTCATTTAGGCCAACCACTTCCTTCCAGCCCTCATCTTTATCTGTAAAATGGGGGTCATAATGTCTGCCCTGCTATCAGTATTCAGCTACCAGTAGGGTGAGGTGAGAATGAGGTTGTGTGAATGACAGGCCTTCCCCGCTGGAAGCAATGCCTCTTCACCACCCAGCAACTGAGGGGTAAGCTTGGCCAGCAGGAGCCCTCCCGGGCCTGCTGCAGGGCTGTGGCTAATGTCCCTGTTCCGATGGGCCAGCCTCCTGCTGTGCCTGTGGTTGAGCATTTTGATCACCCCTGCAGACCAAGACAAGAGATTGGAGTTCCACTCCCAGCTTTGCACTGCCTCACTGTGTGACCTTAAATAAGTCACTGCCCCTCTCTGAGCCTCGGTTTCCTCCCCCATTAAGTAAGAACAGATTTCCCTCCCTCACAGAAGTATTGTGAGGGAAGATATGAGTCAGTGTCCCTCAAAGCACGCTGGAAACCGGCGAAGTGCTTGTGAGTAAATTCCTGTCATTGTGTTTTAGATCATAGAGAAACGGCGCCGAGACCGCATCAACAGCAGCCTTTCTGAGTTGCGACGCTTGGTCCCCACCGCCTTTGAGAAACAGGTATGTGATATTCCTGTTGGTGCCAGAGGAAACCCCACACAGGTGGCACGTCGTACTGATTGGCAGCAGCTGCTTGAAGTGCTGGTGCCTCGTTTGCTGATACCTGTCACCCGCTGGTATCAGCCAGGGAGAAAGGGGATGGAAATTTATATTGACTCTGGTGTCTCCGATGTTGTGGCTTTCTTTCCATCGCCCCTTGACAGGAATCCTCAAAATGATCCTAAAGGGTAGAGATCATTATGCCCGTTGCACAGGTAAGGAAACTGAGGCACAGAGAGGTGAAGTACCTTGCACTTGATCACACAGCTGGGAGGTCGCAGAACAGAACTGGACCACAGAACTGTGTGCCTCTAGAGCCCCCTCGCCCTCTGCACTGCTGACAGTTCCAGAGCTGCTTGAAAGCAGAGCAGGCTGCTCGGGGTGTGAGCCCCCTGCCACTGCCCGTGTGCGGTAGGAGAGTGGCAGTGGGAAGGGAGTCAGGTGGTGAAATCAATCAGACAGTCTCAAAGGTTCTCCACTCTGTGCTCCAAGGTACGGTCATGGGTCATGTGACTTCCTTTACACTGGTGAGAACAAGTCGGTCATTTCAGAGGAGTTTGCTGAAATTTTCACAGGCCCACCCATGACCTAGACCTGGTACCTGCCCTCAGGAGTTCACGGGGAGAGTCTGACCCTCAGGTTTCCCCTGGGAGACCAGGGGATGCTGGAGGCATAGCAAACATTGTTCAAGAGAAAGAACAGAGGAAGAGGAAGTGCTGTGGGGCTAAGAGGATGAGCTAGATCTTGGGCATGGTGAACGTAAAGTTGGATTCCCAGGAAAGCTGGTGTAGGAGGCCGGTTGGTACGTGGGAGTGGGATTCTGCAGATGATGTGCTAAGCCATGGAGGTTGACGAGACCCTCGGGGGAGAATATGCAAGTGAGAAAAGGGAGCCAGAGCCCAATGGGGAACAGCCCCATTTTAAGGGAACAGGCAGAGCAAGGTAGAAGAAGAAGCCAGAAAACGTGGTGTCAAGGAAGTCAAGGGAAGGACGGGTTTCAGGAAGGATGTTCGGCAGTGCAGCAGGTGCACGTGGACTGA
>ML109430.1:59208-73558 GCA_003697995.1 Taxidea taxus jeffersonii | reverse complement strand
TGACCTTTGACAGTGATTTAACTTCTCTGCGCCTCAGTGTTCTCATCTCTAGAACAGGAATGATAGGATTTTTCTGAGGATTAAATCAGATAATTCGAATTGAATGCTTAATAAGAACTCAGAATATGTTAGCTGAAGAAAATAGCAAACGCAGAAACTGAAGGGACTTATTCAAAATCACATAGCTAAGTATACAGCCAAGGAAGTTCTTGCCCTCAAGGAGGCCTGACTCCAAACACCATCTCCTGCAGAGCTGTCCCTCTGTGGGAGCCTCGGCCATGAACCAAGGACCAGATGTTTGCAGCCAGAGTGATGAGGCCATTGCTCATTGAGGCTGGTCTGTCTTTGCACGGAGGATGGTTGAGAAAAGGGCAGGTAGAAAGGCAGTGAGAACTGAATACCTCCGTGCCCAGGCCACCTGGTCAGACCTCACTGAAACCAGTCAGACTGAGTGAGGATCCCAGCCTGGTGGTGGCGGCCACTGAGGACCAGAATCGGGTCCTGCTTTCCTGACTGTCCTGCATGTGAGGGCACAAACTCACATGCCTCCAAGGGCCGGGCCGGTCATACGCAGTTGAGTCCTGAACACAGGTTTGAATAGTGGAGGTCTACTTACATGCAGGGTTTTTACACTAAGTGGAAACATTTTTGGAGATTTGCAACCATTTGGGGAAAAAAAATGGCACACATAGCACATAGGCTAGAAATATTGAAAAAATTAAGAGAAAGTTAAGTGTGTCATGAATGCATAAAGTAAACAAAGATACAAGTCTGTTTTATCACTTACTGCCATAATATATACACACATTTATTACTGAAGTTAAAATTTAGTGGAACTTCCTCATACAGACCCTTTCAGACCATACCCGGTGCCATTTGCAGCACAGAGAGATGTAGACGTAAAGATGCGGTGGAATTGTAACTGTATCAAGTTAACTGTGGTATGTATGTACTATACTCCAGTAATAATTTCCCAGCTGCCTCCTGTTACTCTTGCAATGAATTCAAGTGCTGCCAAGTACCTGCTTAAGACCGCATGTGGCACTAATCATCCCGCCTGAGCTGTCCGTCTCTCCAGTGGACTGCTATCACAGTAAAAAGTGATCCCTGGTGGTTCTCATTACTAGTAGTTTTGGGGGGAGTCAAAAGTTTACTCAGGTGTTCTACTGTGCTGGGGGAGGATCTGTGCCCCTAACCCCTGTGTTGAGGGTCAAGTGTAAATGACGACTAACTTCGAAGTCAGGGACTATTTCTGCCCACCATTGTGTTTCATTCCACGACCCTGTGCAGCAAGTATTTACTCTATGCCCATTTTACAGCCAAGGAAATTGAGGCTTAGAGAGATTAAGAGACGCATCCATGGTCAAGCCACTAGTTAAGTGGCAGAGCTGGGATTTGAACTCAGCTCTCCTGGCCTCCAGAGACTCAGGAGACAGTATGATACTCTACTGGCTTCTCTGAGGAGTGCCCCCACTGACCCGCCCTGACGGCTGTGGCTGACATCTCCCATGGGCGCAGGCCTTTCACACCTGGCAAGTGTTCACTTAAATGACATTATCCTGGTCACCACGTTTCTTCCTTGCGTTCATCATAGATGTCGATGAAAATGGCACTCTATGTTTTATCATGATTCTTGGTTCAGTGAACTTATTGGATCCTCACAGTGTATCCCCTCTACCCCATGTAGGGGTGATTATTCCCACTTTACAGAGGTGGAGACAGGGTCTCAAAGAAGTGAGGTGGCAGGCGCAAGGTCACACAGGTCTGACCCCAGGATCTGCGCTTGGCCCTTGCCTGGCCCACACCCTCACCACACCTCGATTTGCAGGATTCTTTGATGCCCGAGCCTTGGCAGTGGACTTCCGCAGCATCGGTTTTCGGGAGTGCCTCACCGAGGTCATCAGGTACCTGGGGGTCCTGGAAGGGCCAAGCAGCCGTGCAGACCCCGTCCGGATTCGTCTTCTCTCGCACCTCAACAGCTATGCAGCCGAGATGGAGCCTTCTCCCATGCTCGCTGGCCCCCTGGCCTTCCCTGCCTGGCCCTGGTCCTTCTTCCATAGCTGTCCAGGGCTGTCAGCCCCTAGCAACCAGCTCACTATTCTGGGAAGAGTGCCCGGTCCCATCCTGCCCAGCGCCCCCTCTCTCGCTTACCCCCTCCAGGCCCTCCGAAACGCTCCTGTGCGCAGAGCCGCTGGCACCATCCTGCCAGCCCGCAGGAATTTGCTGCCCAGTCGAGGGGTATCTTCCATGCGGAGGGCCCGTCCCTTGGAGAGACCAGCTGCCCCCCTGCCTGTAGCCCCCAGCATCAGGGCTGCCAGGAGCAGCCACACAGCAACCCTCCTACGATCTTCTTCCCCCATGCCTCCTGGCATTGTGGGGTCCCATGCTTATATGGCTGTTCCTGCCCCCAGGCCCTCTTCCCCAGGGGCAGCTGGGAGGCCAGCAGGAGCTGGGCCCTGCCACTCCTGGGTCTCTGAAATCACTGAAATAGGGGCTTTCTGAGCTGGCTTCTCCCCAGGAGCAAGGAGGGTTCTTTTTCCAGGAGCTCTAAACACAGTGCTGTCTTCTGCCCTGCTTCCTGGCCTGGCTCCTACCTCTGATGGCATTTCCCTCACCCATCAGAGGCCCCTTCCTCCTTTGGCCCACCTCCCCTCCTCACTGCCCATCCCAGCTTGTCCACCCAGCTCTCCTGGAGCTGTTCTGATCTGAGGCCTGGTCTCATTTCTTACCTGGGACAAATAAGTCCTGGGAGGGCCCTGACGAGCTTTGCACAGACCCTTTCCTGCCCCGGCACACAGGGAGCAGCAGGCACGAATCTAAGGTCTGGGAACAAAGCTTGACCCTAAAAGGCACAACAGCCTCAGGCTGGCTGCTTGTCTAGAGAGTTCAGAATCCAGCTTGTGCAGTGACTGGTGCAGCCTTCCCAGGCCCCCAGGGCCAGGACATAGTGTCTGCCTCATTTCCGGAGACAGTAACAGAGCAGGGGCCACTAAGTGGTCTCTGGGGAACCCCTGTCTGCCCCTGTCCACCCCACTGCAGTGGGCCATAGGACAGGACCCCCTGTCCACCGCAGCCAAAGCCTGGGGGTTTGGGGCCCAGCACGGCCTGCTCAGGTGTTCTGCCCCACTGCAGACCCCTCCCCTCCCGCTAAGCCACAGTTCCCTACATAGAGACTGGGAGGTTTCTGGGCAGCAGTAAGACTCCAAAATAGGGGGTCCTTACCAGCAGGCCTGGGACAGCGCTCCCAGACAAGAGCCAGGTTTGAGAAAAGAACACATCTCCCTGCCACTCACACCATCACCATCCTCCAGATGCCTGGTCCTTGTTGGGTGCACAGCGTGGAGGGTCACGTTCCCATGTGATGGTGCCCTGGGAGGAGTCCTCTTGGGATTCAGCACCAGACGTTTGTGCTGCCTGGTTTGTATCCGGCTCGCAGAGCCCAGACTGTGGGACAGCCAAGGGCTGTCAAGCTGGACAAAAATAACTGCAAGGAGGGGCGAGAGGAAGGACAGTCAGAGGCGGTTTGGCCCTCCAAGGTCACACGGTGGGTCAAGGGCCTGTTCACCCAGGATACCGTGCAGCTGGCTCTGCTCAGAGGCTGTTCCATGACCCAGCTCCAGCCCTGGCCACTTGTCCTCTAGCAGAGGGAGCAAATGGCCTGGCCCCCATTCCCAGCGGAACAGCAGAGACTGGACAAGATCGGGGCAGACCCAGGACTGACGTTCAGCTGGACCCATGTTGCCAGACCTGTTGTTGAAATGTAGAGCCACGTCTGTGCTTGCTGGCAAATATCTGCTTCCCTTGAGGGCTCCCAAATGCCCCCCTGCCCCGTGTGGCTTTCCCCCAGGACCCTGCGCTGATTAATGCTGGGCTGACCAGAGGCTACGGCGTCCTCTGGTCAGCAATTCCTTGGTGCTTATTTGTGCTGGTTGGTAAATACTTCTTTCGAATGTCACCCCTGGGAAGATTCTTTCACCCCCGCCCTTTGATGGGACTACCTTCCCCAGAGACTAAATTGAGGAGATCTTTGGGCTCAGACATAGAATTTGCTAAAACCCTGGTGAAAGGGCCCTTTTGGAGAAATGGGGCAGAGGGCAGAGATCATTTAAATGACCCAGAAATCTCTTTTGAAAACGCAAATTCCTCCAGGAGGCATGAAGAGCTAACATACTCTGTGTTCATTCAGTCAGACTTCTGTGTTTCTGGATGGGTCTGACACGTGCAGCCTTGGGGAGCAAGGACAGCGTCTCAGGGAGTAGGTCAGCAGCCAGGAGGGCTCCTAAGGGAGACAGAGAGGGAGGGCAGGGCAAGTCAGCAGGCTCCCAGGAGTTGGGAGAGTTGGGCAGGGGGAGGTGGCAGAAGGCAGAGCACGGCTTCACCTTTGTCACAGAAGGCGGAAGAATGGCTCCTGTTCCTAATCCTTTCTCCCGCACCCTCCCTCCCCTCCCGGGCTATCCCTGCTCCCAGAATACCAGGTCTGGGCTCCAGTCCCACAGTTTGGCAGCTTCATAACCTGAGAAGATGGGAAACCCATTCCCACATTTCCAGGACCCAATTCTAGAAGAATCTGTTGACACCATTGAATGAGTTGGAAATGGCCTAGAACTTTCAGCATCTGAGTTGATCTTGGGTTCATTTTCCCCAAGAGATGGCGGGTGGGAAATGTGACTCTGTATTCGTTTTCGTGGTTGAGGACTTGTATCTTTTGTTTCTATTCCCAAGCCTTTCTGGTGTCCCCGACTCCTACCCCCCTTGCCGGGGCTGTAGCAGGCATCCAATAAAGTTGTTTCAGTTCTTCTAAAAACCTCTGAAAGATTCTACTTCTTGAGATCTCTGGAGTCCATCCACTTCTCTCGGAGCCTACGGCTATCTCCCTGATCTGGCCACTTCACCTGCCCCCAGATCACTGCCCTCCACAAGGTCACCTTGCTTCCCTGTTGGTTTGTCACTCAGTTCTCAAGGCAACCAGAGAGAGCTTTAAACATGCAAATCATATCATACCAAGCCTGGTGTAAAACCCAAGATAAAAACCAAGCTCTTCTTATCCCACCGGTCAGTTCCAGCCGGTTCCAGCCTTGTTCACTGTGCTTCTGCCACCCTGGCTTTCCGTCATTTCCTAGACATTCCAGCCTGTCCCCATCTCCAGGACTTGGCATACACGGTTCCCCTGCCCCGAATGCCCTTCCCCTACCTTTTGCATGGCTGAGCCCTTGATATCCTTGGCTTAAACTCACCTCCTCAGAGAAGGCTTCCTGGACTACTGTGCTTGAATAGTTAGCTCATCTGTCTCAAAGTCCCCTATTCTTTCCTTCTCTGAGGCACTTGCCATCACGCATCTGCACATCCGTGTGTGTTTACTTCTTGGTTGACTGTGTCCACCACTAGCACATAAGCTCCATGAGGCCACGTGTGGCTTGCTTCCCGCACTGGATCCAGTGCAAAGCACTGTACCTGGCTCTAAGTTGGTGTTCAACAAATATTTGTGAATAAATGAACTGGGGAGGTGAGGAATCTTCCAGACTCAAGCTGCTGGATGACACAAGGCCTCGAGGGGCGGACCCCCGACTGGCCGACTTTGTGGGGAGGCTGGAGAGCAGAGCGAGAGGCAAGGCCAGGGGACTGGAAGTTCTGGAAAATGGTGAGGAGGCTCTGGCCAAAGAAAAGTGTGCATGCACTCGAGCTGGAGCGCACACTGTCAGCTGAGGACAGGCACATGGCCCTCCAGCACGTGTTGTTCTCCACTCTTGCCCTGATGGATCTGGCTTGTGATCAATCCGACAGACATTTGCAAAGGTCTGCTCCGTGCCAGGCCAGGCATGGGAGAGCCAGGGGTGATGAGCATACCGGTGCCCCGAGACCTGGGACTTCTGTCTGGCAACAGTGTGCTGAGGTGAGAAAGAAGCGGGGCCTCTTGAGATGGCTCAGGGGACCCAGAGGGAATGTCTGCCTCTGCCCGTGGTGACCACAGGGGAGGGGACAGCTGGGAGAAAGGCTTCCTGAAGGAATACCGGAGGAGGCATTCTACCAGCACAGGGAACCTCTGTGCAAAGACCTGGAGACATCACGGGCTGCCCTGCGAGTTGATTCTAAGTTGAGCATGGGCCTTCGGCGACAAAGGAAAGGCGGGCTAGCTGGGGCACTGAAACCAGACTTCCTGGGTTCAGCCTTCACTTCTGTCACGTACTAAGGTTGTGGTCTTGGGCAAGTTACTTAACACCCCTAAACCTTAATTTCCTCATTGATAAAATAGGGATGAGGCAGTAATGGCTATCAGCTGAGTGGTAACTACATACCAGGCACTGTTGGTAATGCTTTTCTTGGAATGTTCCCATTTTACAGATGAGACAACTAAACCAAGACACTGTCTCCTGAAGTTAGGGGAGATTAAATGGGGTAGCACACAGAAAGCCCTCAGTCCAGGGCTTGGATCATATGAAACACAGAGTCAATCTTAGCCATTGGTGTCGTTAATGGAAAGAGACTGGATCCAAATTGGGGGAAACCTTGGGTGCCGTGCAGAGTTTAGACTTTAATTTCTAGGCAATGGAAGCCATGGAAGGTTTTTCCAGGTGAATGCCAAGGTAAATGCCAAGGTCAGACCCGTTTAAGAAAGTCTTGCTTGGGGTAGTAACTGGGAGAAGGAGTTTCCAGACTCAAGTCTACCTATTCATTGGAAATACTTAGACGTTTTCAAAAACATCAGTGCCCAGGCCCCAGAGATGATGATTTAACCTGTGTGCAACAGCCCAGACATCCCTTAAGGAGGTGTGAGGAAGAGTTGGGTTTTCTTTCCCAACATAAATTTCCTAGTCAACATAAATTTCCATTCAGTAGGTGAATTGGACTCTAGTTTGTGAGCCTAAAAAGAACTGATACTTTCTGAGAAACAAAGCAGAAATTAATTTCCAGAAGGGTGTCTCCATCCTCCAAGCCCCTCCTAGTCCCTGGCCCATGGTAGATGTCTAAGAAACATTTTGTGTTGAAAGCTTTGGGGATATGTAATTCATTCAAGAGTCATTGAGTATTTTTTGACTTTGTGGAAAACTCAAGATATTAGCTTCCTTCCCTTCCTCCTGGGGAAAAAGTGTAGGAAAAAATCAGGCCTGGGTATCAGCTGATTCTATTAATAACAGTAAACATTGCAAGCCCTTGACTTACATTATCTCATATAATCTTCCCTATAGCCCCGGGAACAAGAACATTATTATCCCCCATTTTACCAAAGAGGAAATTGACACTCAATTTGTTAGTGAAAGCACCCAAAATTTACAATACTAATCAATGTTCTAGTCAAAATGAAAATGAAGATCTGTCTGATTTAGTCTAAACTGGTATAGAACACTGTTTCCTGCCCAAGCTGCCTCCTGTTACAAAGTGGAAGACAGTCAGTGGTAGGCCCTTAAGGACTGGTGGGCTGGGCTATTATGTTAGCCTGGGAAGCCTTCATCCCACCATGCTTTTATCTTCTGTGCTAGTGAAAGTAAGGCTTGGCTGCTGTAACAAAGAGGCCCAGCAATAAATAACTCAGTGGATGAAAGGAAACAGAAGCTTATTTATTTCTTATGTAACTGCCTGGTGAATATTCCAAGTTAATCAGAAGCTCTGCTCAATGCAGGCATTCTAGAACCCAGATTCTTTCCATCTTGATTCCTCACCATCCCTTAGGGCATTGTGCCTTCCTGGTAGAGTGAGGTCTCCATGGGTTCAAGCCAGCAAGAAGGGAACAAGAGCCTGGTATAGGCACGACCAATCTTAAAGCCTAGACCCAGGAGTGGCATGTCTATGTTCATCCACTTCTCTTGGTGAGAACTTTGATGGCTGGCCACATCACACTGCAAAGGGGGCTGAGAAATGCATTTTAGTCTTGTTCTCTGCAATTGGAGTGAATGGATGTTGACAGATTGTCTCTATCGCTTGGCCCTTACCGCCCAGCCTGGGAGGGTCATTGGAAGCTACTGACTCCCATGTGTGTGTGTACGTGCGCACGTACATCCACACATGCATGATCTAGAGGTCACTTTGCTTTGAGTTTAAGGAATCAAGTATAGACACTCTACCTACCATCCTCTGATTGCACAAGGGTAGGTTAAATACCCTCAAATGGGATTGTGTCTGCACTGGGCCCAGTGCTCCAGAGAACTCCTCCAGAAAACACAGTGTAAGAGTAAGAGGGCTTGTTGCCAGTGGGCCTCACCCAAGGGTGATCAGCCTCCCCTGGAGGGACTGTGTGCCACGTGGGGCCTTCCAGGCCTCCTTCCAGCATCCTGGCTCCCCACGGGGAAGGAGGCCCTGTGATGTTCATACCTTCCCGGACACAGACTGGCTGTCCTGTTTGTTTCTCTTCCAGCTTCCAGGCACATAGCCTGCCTGGAGCTCTGGTGAAAGGCCAGGCCTCATGGAGCCATGGGTTCTGTTTGTGGAAGTTGAGTCTGTCATTAATAGGGCTTCTGAGATGGCCCTCATTAATTACTTGACAGTAGTGGGTGAAGAGCGGTCAGTCATTGGGTCTCCAAAGACTCCAGCTCTCAGGACTTTTTTTTTTTTTTAAGCTTCATGTCAGAGTAGAAAGAAGCAGGAGTATCATTCAGCCCATGAATCTCAGAAAGCTGACTGGCCACCCTCAGGGGCCAACCTTGAGCCCAAGGGCCATTTTAAAGTCAAGGTTGGCTCAGAGCTTTGGGCAAGATCTGGGCTTCCCTGCTCTGCTCAAGGAAGTCCAATGTGTCACACTCCAGCCCAGGCACCCAGATGCTCTGTTGGAGCCTCAGTAAAATAATGAACAACTCCAGCAACCCTACAAGGAATCAGTCAGTGAGAAGGAATGGTAAGAATGCTCCATAAAGCATAGCATGTTACATTTCAAGAGCCTTCAAGGGCTTTACTTCACTCATACCCCTTGACAACTTGGTCAAGGGACCCAGGGCAGGAATTATTATCTCTATAATGCAGATGAGAAACCCAGTCATATTTCAGGCACAGTAATTTGCCTCCAGATCAGAAAAACAGCAAATGGCAGAACTTGTTTGGACACTAGTAGAGAGTCATGGATCATAAGCAGGCACACAGAAGTCCCAGAACATTATCCAACCATCACTGAGCACTTGCCCTATGCAAGCTCGGTACCAGGTACTTTACATGTGGGGTCTGAGTTTGTCTGCACAACATCACAGTTCAGTTTTTTTTCTATTATTATCTCCATTTTACAGGTGAAGAAATGGAAGCTCAGAGAGATTAAGTGAGTTGCCTGATGTAACACAGCTGTTAGGGGGCAGAGCTCTTAACTGCCAAGTTCTACAGCCTACTTAAGTGCTCCATCTTCTGTGCTCACCCTTTCCACATATCGGGGTAGGGGGGGTTCCCAGACCTCCACAAGGACTCCTGGCCTACACTTCAAGGCTTTGGCCTCACACCCATCAGTATCAACTCAGGACGTAGAAACCAGCTCCATCTGCCTTCTTAACACAGAGGGAGTGTTGACTATGCGCCAGGCACTCATCTAGGTGTTGGGACACAGCAGTAAATAAAACAAAGCCCCCGATTCATGGAGGGAGACCGATGATAAACACCTAGACAAGTATATAAATACATGGAATGCTTGATGGGGAAGAATGATGGGTTGGATAAGGGAACAGAGAGTGGTGGGGGAGGGTGCTATTTTACTTAGGATGGAAGTATGGACTGACACTAGAGGGAGGCGGAGAGAGGAGAGAAGGAAAGGGAAAGAGGGTGAGGAAAGAAGGAGGGAAGGAGAGGGAGGGGAGAAAGGGGGAGGGAGACATGCACCTATCAGAGGGCAGGGCGTTCTAGGCAGGTAGGATCGTAGGCTAGTCCCAGAGTTCAGTGTAGCTGGGGTATAGACAGCAGGGGGAGATAAAGTCTGAGAGGTGGGGGACAGGTCATGGGAGGATGTTAGATTTTACTCTGAGTGAGGCCGGAAGGCATGGAAGGGTTAGTGTCCAGAAGACTCTTGATCTGACATACATATTAGGAGTCACAGTGTGAAGATCAGACTGAGCGTGGACAAGAGTGGGAGCAGGGAGCCCATGTACACCTGTCCAAATCCAGTGACCACCTTCACACCACCTCAACTGCCTACTCCCACAGAAGCCACCATCTCCAAGAATGGCTCCTCTGGAGAATCCCGATTTCAAACATCCCTTTCTCCAGCTACCATGTGCTCTCCTTCACGCTCCCTCTGCTCAGGCTTCCCATGGCAAAAATTCTTCAACCTCAAGAGTTCTTCAAATTGTTGACCTCATCACCCTCTCCCAGCCATTGGCCACCTCCTGGTTTCACTTCTTTCCTTACCTTGTTAAGGCCCCATGGACCCTCATATCTGTAACCACCCCTTCAAATAACCTCAGTCCTTGTCCCATCCCTCCCTTCACTGCAGTCATCAGGTGTGGAGCAGACTTTATAATGGCCCCCATGACCCCATGACACCCCCACCTCCTGGTGTCCATACCCTATATAATCAATCCTATCCACTATGTGCAGGCAGAACTTGTGACTTGGTTCTAATCAATGGAATATAGCAAAGATGAGGGGTGTCACCCTCATGGAGAAACTACATCCTATGACAAAGGTGATGGGATGCCCCCCCCCCCCGCCCCATGGTTCTCTTACCTAACGTAAGACTCTGTCTTGGCCATCTGGAGAAAGGGACTCTCCCTGGATGTTTGATGAAGTCAGTGGCTGTGTTGGAGAAGCCCATGCATAAGGTGCTATGTGTGGCCTCTGGGGCCTTAGGGTCAGGCTTCAACTTGCAGCCAGCAAAAAGCCAGGGCCCCATCATATAGTATAGAGGAGTGAGTTCTGCCAACCACCTGAGTGAGTTTGAGAGTGGATTTTCCTCCAGTTGAGCCTGGCCAGCACCATAATCACAGTCTTGTAAGACCCTGAGCAAGCGACCCATGTAAGCTATGCCAGGACTCCTGACTCACAGAAACTGTGAGGTAATGAATATGTGTTGATTAACACACTCAGTTTGTGGTAATTGTTACATAGCAATGGATAATATACCAGGCAAAACCTGAATCTGGGTTACAACCAACTTCTTGCCTGTTCTACACCTACTGGACAAGAGTCATTCAGCTGACAAGAAAGCCTTTGGTCTGATTTACTCACAATCAGAAATTTCACATGGGAGCCCACTCTGCCTCTTTACCAACTTCAGCTTTCTACAATAAGCACATTACTACTTGGCCTCTCTCCTCACAACCCATTCCCCTTCCCTGTCCATTCTCAGAAGGTGATCCTACTTTATTCCTCATGTGGAATATGGAGGTTTGGGTGACCTTGAGAATAGTGTTATTTTCTGAAAAGCAACAATATCAAGGTATCATTTACATACAGTAAAGTTCACCGGTTTTAAATGTGCAATGTGATGCGTCCTGACAAAGTACACACTCAGGTTATCATAGTTGTGATATAGAACATTTCTGTTACCTAATAAGTTCCCTTGGCGTCACCTGGTGCTACCCGAGCCCCTGGCAAACATTGATCTGCTTTCTATTGGAGTCTGGCTTCCTTCAGTTTGCATAATGATTTAGAGATCCATCAAGTTCTGTGAATAAGTTCCTTCCCTTTTTCATTGCTCAGTAGTATTCCACTGCGTGGACGTACCACAGTTTGGTTTTTTAAAGATTTATTTATTTATGAGAGGGAGAGAGAGAGAGAGAGTAGTGGGGAGGAGCAGGGACAGAGAGAGAAAATCTCAATCAGACTCTCCACTGAGTGTGGAGCCCCATACAGGGCTTGATCTCACGACCCTCAGATCATGACTTGAGTTGAAACAGAGTCAGAAGCTTAACTGACTGAGCCACCCAGGTGCCTCTCCTGATGGTGGTTTTGGAACACAGAAAGATTATTCAGAAGTCTATTTTTAGAGTCCACAATTCATTTCTATCATTAAAATTACTAAATCAAAACACTAGTTCTTTCTTAACCTTTAAAACTCCGCTTGGAAATCTTGTTTGAAGATCTAGAAGATTTTAGCAAGTTCTTCAACTGGGCCTTCAACAAACTGGTGTCTTTAAATATTTTAAGGTGCATCTATAGATGAATAGATTTGATTTCCTTTTCAGGATCTCACGTATCTGATACAGACAAAACTTTCTTGAGGATTTAGATCATTCACATAAATCTGATAAGTCCAACCTATAAATATTATAAAACTTAAGTTCTTTTAAAAGTCTATTTATACAAAAAACTTAATGTGCATAGATTTCTTCTTTAAACAGAAAGAGTAATGCTAAAGCTTTAATTCTTGGGTTAGTATGTGATATACTTAGTTCTAAATCTGCCTTGGGTTAACTTGTACACCCTCATCACGTGCCCTCTAAGGAAGAAAGCGTAGTCAGTCCACTTCCAGAGAGCAGAGGTTCATTAATTCTTTGCCTTCTTGAGGTTGGTCGAAAGCTGTGTTCCAGCTGAAAACAAAACAAAAAGACAAGACATTGACCTCCCAGTTCATGGAGGTCACCTGCCCACTGAGAAAGACAGCAGTGGGCTGCGGTTGCCAGTCATGTCCTCAGCAGGACCTCAGATTCTGTGTCCTTGTATCTCTGATCCAAAGAGCTGCTGAGAGGCCCTCATTATGGAGCCGGTGGGGTATGGGACGAGGTGACAGGTGTTGGCTTTGGGAGCTCTGCTGTTTGATTCAGGCAGGACTGAAAGCATCTCACGCATCCCTGAGAATCTCAGGAAGCCAGCTTGACTGACCCACACTGCTTGGGGCTGCAATCGGCCCTTTTCAGTAAAGATCCGTGAGTATCTGCAGGTGAATGAGGCAGGGCAAATATTGGGCAGGCAAACTCCTGTCCCCATAGCAGACACGGCTCATCAATTGCTGTGTGCCTTCCCTCCTGTCAAGACAGCACCATCCAGAGCCTCACCTAATTAACGGAGGTGGGAGCATGAGCTTGAAGCCCCTGCCTTCCCTGGACAAATTGTAACCAGCTCCGTGGAGAAAACAAGGCCTGTCCCCTCACTCAGGGCTGGGTTCATGGGTAATCAGGTTTGGGGTTTGTCCCTGTTTTCTGTGAAAACCGTGACCCGCGGGGTGATGACCCCGTGCGGGGAACAGTGGGGAGCAGGTGTGGGCGTCGCCCCTCCAGCCTTGGCCCGGAGCTTGGGGCTTCTGTTGGGTGTGGCGCAGGGGGCCGCAGGGCGCTGCCCACCGCGAGGTGCAGACGGGAGCACGCAGGCCCGAGTCCCGGGAGGAGCACCGCCCGCCTGCCTGCGCGGCCGCGGGCCCAGCAGCTCCACGCGCCCAAAGGCACAGCACCGCCCAAGCCCCGGAAGTCCAGGTGCAGACACCCCTCGGCCAGGTCTCTAAGAGGCACCCCAACTAGTGTGTCTAAAACTGAACTCTGATCACCACCCCCTCCCTGACGCCGTCCGCCCCAGCTCCTCCTGGTCTCAGGAAGTGACCGCTCTGTCCTTCTGGCTGCTCCGTCCCAAAGCCCCGAGGTCATCCCTGACACCTCTCTCTCCCACAGCCCATGGCAAATCCCATGGGCACCGCCCTGTCTTCAGCCACTTCTCACCCCGGCTCCTCTGTCCGCCAGTCCGGGCCAGCAGCGTGTGTCCGTCTGTGTGTCCGTCTGTCCTCCGCATCCCTGCAGCGGCCTCCTCTTGCGGACCGCCGGCTCTGCCCTCGCCCTGCAGTCCATGATCCTCGGGGCAGCCAGAGCAGCCTTGAGCTCGAAAGCCAGATGAGGCCACCCGCTGCTCAGCACCCTCTGATGACTCCCCAGCCCACGGAAAGGCCACCACCCTCCCCGTGGCCACAAGCCACACACCACGGGCTCCCTGCCCCCACGCCTCCCATGGGGCTCATGGCGCCCACTCTCTTCTGCGCCCCTGGCCTGCATTCGGCCGACTATTTCAGAAAAACAGGACCAAGAGGGCGTACATATGTGTGGAGAGAGAGTTCTCTGCATCCCGTCCGGGCAGGTGAGTCTGAACTCACAGGGCCTGCCCGCAGGCTGGAAACTCATGCAGGAGTTGGTGTGGTCTGGGGTCCAGCAGGAGTTCTGTGGTGCCGCGTGGGGGCAGCATTTCCTTCTTCCTCAGGGGGACTTCAGTCTGGGCTCTCCAGGCCTTCAGCTGGTTGCATGAGGCCCACCCGCACGATAGAGGGTGACCCGCCTGGCTCAAAGTCTGCTGATGGAAACATCCATCCCTCCCAAAAAGTGCCTTCATAGAAACAGCTAGTTTGACCGAAGCACCAGGCACCACGGCCTGGCCACGTTGGCACATAAAATTGGCATCATGTGGTCCCTTTTGCTGTTCCCTGAAGGCAGTGTCGTCCTGTCTCAGGCCCTTACCCTCGCTCTTCTCTCTG
>ML109430.1:0-53783 GCA_003697995.1 Taxidea taxus jeffersonii | reverse complement strand
GCCCCTAGTTTTATTTATTTTTAAGTAATTTCTACACCTACTGTGAGGCTTGAACTCATGACCCTGAGATCAAGAGGTGCATTCTCTTCTGACTGAGCCAGCCAGGCACTACCCCCACCTCAGTGTTTGTTTTCTTTTTACAGAGTTGTACAACCATCACCATCATCTAATTCCAGAACATTCTTATCACCCAAAAAAGGAGTCTCTTGCCTACTGGGCAGTCATGTGCTACTTCTCCTTCCTCCCCACCTAGCAACCAGTATTCTCTTTTCTGTCTCTGTGGGTTTGCCTCCTCTGTAGATACAAACTCCTGTATCTGCGGTCTTTTGTGTCTGGTTTCTTCCTTTATAATTTTTTTTTAAAGATTTTATTTATTTGGGCATCTGGGTGGCTCAGTTGTTAAGTGTCTGCCTTTGGCCCAGGTCATGATCCCAGGGTCCTGGGATCAAGCCCTACATTGGGCTCCCTGCTCAGCGGGAGTCTGCTTCTCCCTCTCCCACTCCCCCTGCTCATGTTCCCTCTCTCGCTGTGTCTCTCTCTGTTAAAAAAATAAATAAAATCTAAAAAAAAAAAAGATCTTATTAATTAATTTATTTATTGAGGTAGGGGTGGAGAGCATAGAGGGAGAAGCCAACTCCCCGCTGAGCAGAGGGCCCGATGTGGGACTCAATCCCAGGACCCTGAGATCATGACCTGAGCTGAAGGCAAATGCTTAAATGCCTGAGCCATCCAGGTGTCCCTTCTTTTATAATGTTTTTTAAATTTTTAAATTTTTTTTAAGATTTTATTTATTTATTAGTCAGAGAGAGAGAGAGAGAGAGCACAGGCAGACAGAGAAGCAGGCAGAGGCAGAGGGAGGAGCAGGCTCCCCGCCGAGCAAGGAGCCCGATGTGGGACTCGATCCCAGGACGCTGGGATCATGACCTGAGCCAAAGGCAGCCGCTTAACCCACTGAGCCACCCAGGCGTCCCCTTTTGTAATGTTTTTAAGGCTGATCCAAGTTAGCACATAGTGGCCCTGCAAATTTCTTTTTAATGTTTAATAATATTCCCTTATGTGGATATACCACATTTTGTTGATCTATTCATCAGCTGATGAGCATTTGGGTTGTTTCCACATTTTGGCTATTACAAACAGTGCTCCTAGGAACACACACTGTTTTGTTCATAGAAATAGATTAGAAGGATACACATTGGATTAATAATAACAACAACTCCTGGGAATCAAGGGAGGGGGAGGAATGAACCCAGAAGAGGTACAAAGGGGCCGTCAGCTTTATCTGCAGTGTTCTCTTTATTTTATTCTGGGTTTATATATGATATAATAATTTATATATATATATATAATTTATATATATATTTATATATATAATTTATATATATAAACATATATATATAATTATAATAATTTATAGATTATTCTGGGTGATGAATACATGGGTATTTGTTACATTATTCTCTCCAGGGTTTAAAAAAAATATTGAAGGGTTGCCTGGGTGGCTCAGTCAGTTATGCAACTGCCTTTGGATCAGGTCATGATCTCAGGCACTTGGGATAAAGCCCCTCATCGGGCTCCCTGCTCAGTGGGCAGTCTGCTTCTCCCTCTCCCTCTGCTGCTTGCTCCCCTTGCTGTGCACTCTTCGCTCCCCCCCAAATTAATAAATAGAAGCTTTGAAAAATAAATTAAATTTAAAAATATATATATATAAATTTAAAAATTAAAACTACACATACACATAAACACACACACACACACACACACACACACACACACACAGGACCTAAACCTTCCTGTAGAGCAAAATGCCAGGCCCAGGGGCACCTGGGTGGCTCAGTGGGTTGGGCCTCTGCCTTCGACTTGGGCCATGGTCTCAGGGTCCTGGGACCTAGCCCTGAGTCGGGCTCTCTGCTCGGCGGGGGGCCTGCTTCTCTCTCTCTCTGCCTGCCTCTCTGCCTGCTTGTGATCTCTCTCTCTCTCTGTGTCTAATAAATGGATAAAAATCTTAAAAGAAGAAAAAAAAAAGGCCAGGCCCAAGGCCAGAGAGGAGTGGCTGGAGACACTTGGAAACTTGAGGCAGAAGCCCTTGACCCTGACTGCATGTCACTCCTGGGGCCCCTCGAGAAGAAGTCTGGTCTCCCTCATCTCTAGTGGCAGAGCCAGGACCAGGTCAAGAAAGAGAGAGAGGCTACAACCCTATCTATCCTTCTTTCTCAGCCATGCTTCTGGAAGAAGTCACTCACCCTCCCCACCCACGTCACCTCCATCATCCTCACTTCCTCATGTCTGAACCCTTTGCTCAGGACCAGCTACATAATTTGTGAGGCCTGGTGCAAAAGGAAAACGTGGGCCCCTTGTTTAAAGGCCAGTGCTGGCACAATTCCTAATTCCATGGAGGCTGCTGAAAATTCGGAGGTGTGAACGATCAGGTGATTGAACGAGGGGCATTGCTAGGTGCTGGACAAACAATGGTGAGCAAGGCACAGCCCAGCTTCCAGAAGCGTGCAGTCTGGTGGGGGCTGTGGATTTAATCCCAGACACAAAATAGATCATCACAAACGGCTGTAAATCCAGAAGTGCTGGGAAGGGCAAATGGCAGGGCCTGTGAGATAGACCCCAGAGGACAAGGAAGCCCCCGCCAGAGAGTGATGCTGTAGTGGGGATCCTAGGCACGAGTGATGGGGTGGGAGAGGGGGAGGTGAGCCTGGGGAGAACATCCAGAACATTCCTGGTGGGCTAGTGGGTGACATCTTTAAGGACTTGCAGGCCATACATCAAGAGCCAGGGAGACCCCGATGAGACCAAAGAGGGGCCTCTGTTGTTGGAGTACTTTGTTTATGGAACTCCATTCGTACTACTTCCGTTAAAATTGTCTTTAAATTGGCTCCCTTTGTATCCTTATCCTGAGCAGTAATATTCATGAAATCAAAGGGCTAATGTACCGCTTATATTTTTTCTCATAACACAGCTGAAATTTAAAACAATGTTTAAATTCCTCCATGTCCCACCTAAAATCCTCTCTCTTAACCACCACAGTTTGGAAAATCCTATCGCCAGGTCCTGTCTCAAGAGCCATGGAAAGCCTATAACAGGATTTCAGCTGTGTGAGGCCAGGGGCACATCTCATTTACATTTTTGAGAAACAATTCTGGCTGTTGCGGAGTGGATGTCAGGACGCGGGAGGGACAGAGGGACACCAGTGTGGGCGGACACCGCTGCATGCATGGGGTGGGGGGGGAGTGGCGAGCCGTGGGGTTCTGTGCGGAGGGGCGGCTTGGCCTTCCCATGGGCGCCCACCCAAGCGCCACCCTCCACCCCGAACCCAAAGCTCCTTTCTTTTGTGTCCCTGTGCTGACTCAAGGCCTTCCCAGATAAGTGGATTCTTCTGGGATCCTCCCACCCCGGTATCAGCACCCACACTGCTGGGAATCGGGACAGTGTGTCCAGGGCACCCGTGAGAGCCTGGCCTCACGGCCCAGTCCAGGCTGTCCACAGTTAGGACCTCTGCGTCACATCCAGTCAGGCCTCGTGGTCTCTAGTCCGGCAGCAAGGGCTCCCACGACTCACCATTCTGCCGGCGGTTCTCAGTGGGCTACGACGTGGTTTCTACCACCTGTATATGTATGGCTTGTAAACCTGTAGGACCCAAAGTCTGCACCCTTAACCGCTGGACCCAACCTTCAGGGCCTGCCTTGCTCCCACGCCTTGTGCCTTCTGGAAAACTCGACTCCCCCTGCCATGGCTTCCCTGAAGTCCTGTCTGCCCATTCTCCCTGCCCCGACCAGAAGTGGCCTTCTCCATTGCTGCTTCCAAACCATGACTACTCCATTCTGCAAAACAGAAAAACCCTGCCTGCTCTTAAGTCTCCTGCAAAACTGCCCTCTGCTCCTCCAGTTCCATCAGCTTTTGGATGAGGGAGCTGGGGAAGAGGGCTGCCCCAGGGGCCCGCCCTGGGCTAAACTACAAAGGCGCGCCCCCCACTACTATCGCCCCCCAGGTGGTGGGAAGGAGGCACTTCCGGCACGTCCACACTGGGAGCAGGGGCAAGATCTGAAGATTGTGAAAAGCCTGGAGCTACACTGGAAGGCCCAGGGTGGGCTATGGATAAGGACCGCAGGAAGAGCAGAGGCGAGACAGTTTGGGAAGCCTTTGTTAAGACATTTGAGGTTGGTTCTGAAGGCAACCACGAGATGCCCACGGTATGAAGTGGCAGGTCAGGATTGGCACTTTGGCAAGGAGACCCAGGCTGAGATCAGTTGACGTGGAAGGCAGAGCTGGGTCGGTCCGGGATCAGGATCTAGAGCTTGCCAATTGGCTGGATGTGGTTGGGGGATGGGTCAAGAGGAGAAATGCACCATGCCTGGATTCTTCTGATTTGGACAACTGAGTGAGTGGGAAGGGTGTGGAGCACCTTGTTGGGTGCTAGGAACTGAAGACATAAGCATGAGTAAGACCTACAAGGCCTGTGTCCCCACAGATAACGTGCTCCAGATATGTGAATACATTCTAGATTTTCGTGCATTCTGGGAAGGTAATAAGCAGAGTGCCCTGAGAAGGAATCATAGAGGCACCCACTAGGGAAGGCGGCCTCTCTGAGGAGGACATAATTGAGCTGAGAGCTGGAGAATGAGAAAGGTGTTAGCCAGGGAAAGTGAGTCCTAGGAGAGGTCCCAGCTAATGCAAAGGTCCTAGAGGGCCATAAGGCCAGTGCGGCTGGAGTCTTTGTAGGAAGCCAGGGAGGAGTGATTCCAGATGAGAGAGCCTGGAGACGCTTCCTGGGGATGCTTTCCTCTCCTCCTGAGGAGGGACAATGGAGGGAATCACATTCCTCTGACCCAGCCTACATCCTTCACCAGAGCTCCAGAGCTCACCCCTTCCTCATTCTCTGGGGTCCTGCTTCATGATTCTTCATCCCTCTGGAATCTTCCATCTCTTCTATGGGTTCATCTCCTTCAGCAGTGAACACCTCTAGTCACCCTCATCTATAAAAGTCTGTCTGGTGGATTTACAGTTTGAAATCCCATCCAGGTAGCACCACGGTGACTCTTCCCACCTATCTAGATACTGCTCAGTCTCCTTCACTGTCCCTTCCATGTGGGCCTTCCCTGGAGCTTCTCTCTTTTCCTCTCTACCAACTATTGCATTGGTCGAGGTAACAAATATTGGCCTGCCACCTCTCTTCTGAGGGCCCCCGAGGCTAGTATGCCCAGGTCTTCCGTGGTCATCCTCCCTCCGTCCTGAGTCCCCATCTTTCACAGAGCCACCACCATCTCTCCAGTACCCTACCCTAGAAACCTGGGAGTGTCTTTTTCTCCCTCACCCTCCACTGCATTTGTAAAAGAGGCAAAATAATTTTCTCCCTGCTCTTCTGAGTTCATGGCCAAGACCCCTGCAATAAGAGGCAGATTAACAAGGCCGGGGGGGAGTGTGGAGTACAGGTTTGTTAACATGTATACCTCAGGCATACGCAAGAGATACTCAGGGAAAAAAGAAAAAACAAGTAACTCTCTGAGGTGGCTTAGAATTCAGGCTTAAATACCTATTTTGATAGGGGAAGGGAAGAGATGATATAGACCTCTTAGGGAAGAGCAAATGATTCTTAAGAAAGATGAAGAGTCCCTTAGAAGAATAAATGAGAGGGGCACCTGGGTGGCTCAGTTGGTTGAGCGTCTGCCTTCGGCTCAGGTCACGATCTGGGGTTCTGGGATTGAGTCCCTCATCGGGCTCCTTGCTCAGTGGAGAACCTGCTTCTCCCTATGCCTGCTCTTCCCCCTGTTTGTGCTCTCTCTCTGACAAGTAAATAAAATCTTTTTTTTTAAAAGAAGAATAGATGAGAGACATATAGTTTGTGACAAAGTTTGTCTGGGTGTGGTGTTGACTTCTAGTCTCCTCTTCTATGATAAGTCAATCCTCGGTCAAAGTTCCCAGGAGAGGACTGATTACCACTGAGTCCTTTTGGAGGATCTGTCTTTAGGCAGATAAGGGGAGTTCAGAGAAAGCCTTTTCCTGCCTTTGCTGTTTTTCAAGAGTTCCAAATAGCAATTTTCTGCTATTTCCGAATAAGCCCCTCCCTTTTTTGCTGGTAAAGTAACTGACAGATTTATTTTTAAGGTTAACAATCTTTATTCTCTTTCCTAGAGTTTGGCTTGTTTCCATGAATAAGAATTGCTTTTTAGTTTGAAAGAGTAATTACGTTATATCAGGTCAAAGAGAAGGGCCCAGATGTCCACTTTTGGAGAGAACTTTTCTGGCCTTTGCAGCTAATTACCATCCCTTCCCTTGGACCTACACTATGTCCTCTCCAAGGCATTCATCATGCTTCAGTGGAATCTATTTGTTTGCATGCCTGTCTCCCATGCAAGTCATCTTGGCTCCCTGTTTCCAGCATATAATAGATATCAGGTAATTACTGGATGGACAGATGGATGGATGGACGGATGAAGGATGGTTGGATGGATGGATGGATAACCAGCCACCCAGGAGCTGCCAGACTGTAGCACAGTTTTGATAGGTGATAGGTGTCAGGTAATTATTACATGCACAGACAGAAGGTTAGATGGATTGATAGATGAATGGGCAATTTACTTATCTCTCTTATGTGCTGCCCAACATGTTATCTGTGCCTCATTCAGAAATCATTGTTCATTCTTTTTTGGAATTTTTTTCTTATGCTTTTGTCATTTTTTTCAATAAACTACAAGCTACTCAAGGGCAGGGTCTGTGTCTTCTCCATGGTAGCTTCTCTTGCCTTACACACATGGTTTTATTGAGTCCTCACAACAATTTTGTGAATCAGACATTCTTACATATATATATACACTAGCTTCGTTGAGATGTAACTCACAAACTATACAATTTACCCATCTAAAGCACGTAACTCAGTTTTTTATAGTATATTCACAGAGTTGTACAGCCATCATCACAACCAATTTTAGAACATTTTGATATTCCCAAAATGAAACCCCTTACCCATTATAAGTCGCCCCTCATTTCCCCTCAGCTTCTCCCCACCACTAGTTCTAGGAACCACCAGTCAACTTTCCATTTCTATGGAATTGCATCTTTTGTTCATCTTGTGTAAATGGAATCCTACAATGTGCTATCTTTTGTGACTGGCTTCTTTCACTTAACATGATGTTTTTAAGGTTGATTCATTTTGCAGCATGTACCAGTACCTTTTTGTTTAATTGCTGAATAATAATTGCATTTCATGGGTATCACAGTTAACGAGACCAGGAAATGGCAGGGTGGGTGGAGAACAATAGAAGGGAGCTTCTCAAATTTTATTGGGAATCTTGATAAAATGCAGATCCTAGTGCAGCAGGTGAGGGGTGGGACCTGAGATGCTACATTTCTAAGAAGCTCCCAAGTGATGTTGAGCGACACAGAGGGTTTCCATCTAAAGGTCAGGAAGCTGGGGGCTCTCTCTCATATAAGGTATCCATGTGGCTTTAACTCCACTGGCTGCCAAGATCACATCCCCATGGTGAATGAATTCTTTCCAGCCATCAAATTTCAAGTGAGAATTCAGCACAGTGAAGATGGCTACTTTTGAGGAATGATTTGGTCCATCACTGAGTGGAGCCTGCTGAAGCCTCCTCTTTTCTCTGGGTCTATTTCTGTGCCAGAGCCAGATCATGGGTCAGGAAGACAAGCTGGTGGCCTGCAGAGCTACCCTGGGTGACACATAAATCCCCATCACTCGTGGGTGCTCCTCTCCCTGCTTACGGCCACCAGACTTTCATGACAGACTCCTGTTCCCAGGTGTTCAGACACTAGTTACTGAACATGTTTTTTGTCTAACCTCACAAATGTGGGTATGAACTGCTTTGTCAACCTCTAGGGCCATCTGCAAGAGGCAGGTTTGTTGAGAGTCTGTAGTATATGGTCGATGTGTTAGTTGAGGTCCTCCAAGAAGCAGACACCAAGGTGGGATTTGGCATATGAGACATTTATTGAGAAAATTCCTGTGAAGGATGAGGAGGATGGGAGCAAAAGTTGCCAGGGAGAGCCTACAGACCGTGACTTGGGTCTGACACCTGCTAGCTGAGTGGAAAGGAAGAGCTTCAGACTGCAATTCTGTTTTGTTTTAGAGAGAGAGAGAGCATGCAAGTGGGCAGGGTAGGGGGGAGGGGAAGAGGGAGAGAAAGAATCTTTATTTTGTTTATTTATGAGAGAGACAGAGAACACAAGCAGGGGGAGGGGCAGAGGGAGAGGGAAAAGTAGACTTCCTACTGAGCAGGAAGCCAGATGCGGGGCTTGATCTCAGGACCCTTGGGATCATGACCTGAGCCAAAGACAGCCACCTAACAGACTGAGCCACCCAGGGAAGAAATCTTAAGCAGGCACCCCATTCTCACGACCTGAGCCAAAATTAAGAGTCAAACACCTAACCAACTGAGCTACCCAGGAGCCGCCAGACTGTAGCACAGTTTTGAGGAAATCTCGACCAGGCAGATAGGAAGCCCGTGAGCCGAGGATATCCATTAGAAGACTCCACTGCCAGATAGGAATAGACATCCCTCCACCGTGCTCATCACTGGCTGTGGCCCCTGCTTGAACATGACAGTGGAGCCAACATGACAACAGCTGCCAATAAGTACACCCCCCACCGCAGGTGTTCTGAAGGAGTTAGGAGGGGCACACTTCCACCCTACCAGCTACCAGTGGTCAGGCCGCAGGCATCACACAACCTCCTGAGCCTCAGTTTCCTCATCTGTCAGGCTGGTGATAGCACCGATTTTCCATGACCATTGTGAGGAGTGAATGAAATGGTATGGGTAAGCCTCGAAAAATGTAGTCATTGTTATTATTAGTATTATTTTTGACAGCATGAGATTTAGAGCAAGAAAACTCAAGTCTCAGCCCACTCTTGCCAACTTTATGATCTCGGCCAGTTACTCTCCAGGGCTTGGAATAGCGCCTGGTGTAGAGGAAGGACTGTGCAATGTTAGCTGTTAATGTCATTATTTCCAAATAATAGCATTGGGTCTATTACTCTTGGGGAAGGCCACAATCTAGAATGGCATTCAAGGACCTCTGCAAACTCTTGCAACTTACTTTGCCGTTTCCTTCCCCACTACACGCATGCACGCAGATGTACACACACACACACACACACACACACACACACACACCCCTGAGGTCTAGCTTAGGCCACTCACAGCAACCTTGAAAATGTCATGCTGTCATAACACAGTATTGTATAAACCACTGTCGGCCAAGTGCTTATTTTATGCCTGGCACTGTGTGAAAGTTTACATATATCATTTCTATTCTACCAGCGAGGAGGCTGGGGGCCAGGAATGTGAGGTGACTTATCCAAGCTGATAAATGGCCTCTCCATCTCTGGACCTCTGTTTGTAGAATGTTCTCCCTGCCTCCATTCCATTTCTACCCTCTAAAACCCTATTTTCCTTTAAAGGCCCACCTCCATTGCCACCTCCTCGAGGGAACCTTCCTTGATCGTCAGTTTCGGGGTGCTGGGGCTCCTGTCCCCTGTCCGTGGCACCTAACTCCATAGGCATTGGGTTGTAATAATCGATCTGGAAGTCAGTTTTTTCCCCACAGGATTGTGACCAGTATCAGGGAAAATATAATGTTTTCTCCATCTTTGTAGTTGGGATCCAACCTGGGGGCTTTGAATACAAAGACAGCAGCTATGAATCTCCTCATTTATACCCTTGACCTCCACAGATGATGGTTTTTTTGTTTTTTTTTTTTTAATACCTTGGTCTTTGGCCATGCCACATACATTTAGTCCTGGTTTGAGGTTTGAAGATGATGTCTTACACATAGTGCTCAGTTAATGGTGGTTTAGTTGTGGCATTTTCTGGCTAACTGTAAAGACCAGCAAGAGGTCATGCGGATTCCCAGTTCTTGAAGTGGGGAGGACAGGAAAAGAAATATGTCTTTTCTCCCATGGCCAGATACTAGCCCCCCCCCCTTCATTAAAGGGTTTACTGATCCCATCACACAGATGGGGAAGCCCAGAGATGTGACAACTGCTGTTCAAAGTTCACAGTTCATCTTGGTGTCTGAACCAAACCTCTAAGATCTCAAAGCCCCTGTCTTTGCAGAAGGAAAGGTCTTCCTTCCTGAGGGGCAGAACCATTGTTCCTTATAGGGAAGAGAGCTTTTGTAGGTAGAATCGGCCTCCTGCTGGGAGGATGGGGCTGGGTTTCCCCTGTTCTTACCTTCAAAAAGTCTCTAGATTCAAAGCACTTTTCACAAGTTTTACCCCCACCCCCAACACACAGACACTCACAATACACTTACTTATTCCTTAGGTCTCTCCCCAAGAAGGACAGATTGACAGAATATTTAGTTCATAGTTCTGTCCCCAGCATTACCCAGAGCAGAGCGAGCCTGGCTCTTAGGAATGCCACATAGAGTTTGTTGAATGACAAACGGATGGATGAGGAAGGCAAAGCGTTTATATTTCTGCTGTAGTACAAAATTCTCAGCTGCCGAGACCTATGCCCGTGTCCATCTCATTACTTCGAAGTTTTTTCTTCTTCTTCTTCCCAACCCTGGACCCATTCTTGCTTGACAGGTCAGACCATCTATCAAGCACAGACCTACTAAGAGTAGCATCCACCCCAGTGGGGGGAAAAATTGCACCCCTTCCCACTTTGTTTTTGAATTGAAGTATGGTTGACACACAACATTACATGAGATTCAGGCATGCTACACAGCGATTAGACGAGTCCATACTTTGTGCTGTACTCACCCCAAGCATAGCTCCCATCTGTCCCCATACAACACTAGTACAATAACACAAACTGTATCCCCTATGCTGTATGCTTCAGCCTTGCGATTCTTTCATTCCATAGCTGGAAACCCTTACCTTCCACTCATTTTGCCCCCTACCCTCTGGCAAACATCTGTATTTGTGGGTCTGTTTCTGCTTTTTGTTTGTTGGTTTGTTTTATTTTTTAGATTCCACATATAAATGAAATCATGTGATATTTATCTTTCTCTATCTGACTTACTTAGCATAGTAAGTACCCTCTTGGTCCATGCATGTTGTCCGAAAGATCTCATTCTTTTTTGTGGCTGAGTAATATTCCACTGTGTACATCTATGCCCCATCTTCTTTATCCATTCATCTATCAAGGGACACCTGGGTTGCTTCTGTATCTTGGCCATGGTAAACAATGCTATGATAACCATAGGGGTGCATATGTCTTTTTGAATCAGTGCTTTCATTTTCTTTGGGTAAATACCCAGTAGTGGAATTACTGGATTATTTGGTTTTCTTATTTTTTTAAAGAATTTATTTATTGATTTGAGAGAGAGAGAGAGTGAGCACATGAGTGTAGGGGGCATGGGGAGAGGAAGAAGCAGATGCCCTGCTGAGCAGGGAGCCCTGCATGACAGGGGGCTCCTCCCCAGGACCCCCAAGATCATGACCTGAGCCAAAGGCAGACACTTAACCAACTGAGCCACCCAGGCGCCCAGTTTTCCTATTTTTAATTTTTTGAGGAACCTCCCTGCTATTTTCCATGGTGGCTGCACCAATTTACATTCCCACCAATGGTGCATGGAAATTCCTTTTTTTCTACACCCTCACCAACACTTGTTATTTCTTGTCTTTTTGATTGTAGCCATTCTGACAGGTGTGAGGTGATATCTCACTTAGTTTTAATCTCTATTTCCCTGATGATGAGCGAGGTTAAACATTGTTTCATGTGTCTGTTGGCCCTCTGTATGTCTTTTTTAAAAAAATGTCTATGTAGGTCTTCTGTCCATTTTTAATCAGATTATTTGCTTTTTTTTCTTTTTGATGTTGAATTGTCTAAGTCTTTACATATTTAGATAGTAACCCCTTATCGGCTTTGTCATTTGCAAATATCTTCTCCCATTCAGTAGGTTGACTGTCCTGGGCATTTTCCCAGGCTGCATCTTCCCAGGCCCAGCATCTTCCCAGGCTGCTTTTAATTAGGATCAAATCCTGTTTGAATTTTGCAGGTCTGGGGTCCAGGTGGCTTTTTTTGTGACTTTGCATATCTCTCCCCTCTAAGATGAACTAAGAGATGCCCCTGTGTTTAGCTGTGGGGAAAGCCTAATTTTTCTTGATTTCCAGAACCTCGGGAACCATCTGTGATGCTTATCCTTTCACTCCCCATGTCCAATTAATCACAAATCATACTAATTTTTTTTAAAAAGTCAAGCCACTTCCTCCATCTCCATAGCCACTACCCCAGTGGCCATCACTTCCAGGTCTCCCCGTCCCCACCCTCTAATCCTTTTCCTTTCTGTGGCCAGAGAGGTGTTTTTAAAAATGTAATTTGAAAAAAAAAATGTAATTTGAGCCAAGGCGCTTCTCTGTTAAAATCCTTCAGTTCCACCCTTTGATCTCAGGATAAAGTCCAAAGTGTTTCAAGTCTCCAAGAGCAGGCAGCCTTTTCCACCTCCCACTGGGCCACAGTCCTGCAGGCTCAGCTCCGGCTCACTCCCCCTCAGGGCCTTAACACATGCTGTTCTCCCTGTCTTTCTGTGGGTAACTCCCCTCTCTTCTCAGTACAAGGGTAGCTTGAGAATAATAGCAACTAACATTTACACAAAACGACTCGTGTGTTATTAGCTTGTTCTCACAATAACCCTACTATGTGAGTACCTTTATGAGTCTATTTTCAGATTGGAAATCTAAGAGTCAGATGTCAGCTTCTTGCACAAAGTCATACAGGTAGCAAACCGCCCCCCACTAGGCCGTCCGCTGTGTGAGGACAGGGATGGTGTGGGCTTTGCCCATGGGTGCCCCGTATTCATTGGTTTATTTAACAAATATTGATTGAACATTAAGAGTGTGCCATGTTAGGCACTGTTCTAGGTCCTTGCTTTCATGAAGCTTGTATACAGTGAGGAAAAACAGGTACCTAGCGGGTAAACACGTATTTGAGCAACGTAACTTTAGGTAGTTTAAAAGAGTCTTGAAAACAAGAGAACAGGATGGTGTGTTAATGATGAACAGTGTTGGCAGGCTATTTTAGACCACAGGGTAGTCTGGGAAGGCTTCTGTGAGGAAGAGATCTATCTACAGAAGGAGTATTCCATAAAGGTGTTTCTTGAATTAACGCACCAACTAGACTTATGCCTTGTCTACCATGGTATCCTCTAGTACTCATCTGGCACTGACATAGCCTGAGCCCCAGTTAACCATTTCTTTGAACGAATGAATCTGTAAATACGTGTATTTCTTCATTCCTTTACTCACATCAGTGGTTTTCAATGGGAGTGTCTGTGTCCTTCTGGTAATTTCTGGATTCCTCTGTCACGATGATAAGGAGGGTGGTTCCTGGCATTTATGGAAGAAGGGATCCTGTATATCTTGCAACACATGGAGACAGTCCCACGTAATGTAGACTTGTCCCACATACCACATGACTTTCAAATGACGTCTTAGAACCTCATGTAGGTGAAAAAAGTTTTTAACTGTTGTAGCCTACATTGACTCCTTTTTATGTAGAAACAAAGTATTTTTTAAAAGATTTTATTTATTCATTTGACAGACAGAGATCACAAGCAGGCAGAGCAGCAGGCAGAGAGAGAGGAAGAGAAGCAGGCTCTCTGCTGAGCAGAAGCCCGATGCAGGGCTTGATCCCAGGACCCTGAGACCATGACCTGAGCGGAAGGCAGAGGCTTTAACCCACTAAGCCACCCAGGCTCCCCGAAACAAAGTATTTTTAACTTATTTTTATTTTTAAAATTTTTACTGAAGCGTAGTTGACATATAATATTAGTTTCAGATGTACAAGATACCAGTTCAACAGTTAGGAAATGCTCACCACAGTAAGTGTAGTTACTTTCTGTCGCTGCACAAAGTTATTATAATATTCTTTTTTTTAAAGATTTTATTTATTTATTTGTCAGAGAGAGAGCACAAGCTGACGGAGCTGCAAGTAGAGGGAGAAGCCCCATGTGGGGCTGGATCCCTGTATCCTGACCTGAGCAGAAGGCAGACGCTTAACCAACTGAGCCACCCAGGCACCCCGTTATTACAATATTCCTGATTGTAGTTCCTATGTTGTACTTCTCATCCCTGTAATTTATTTCACAACTGGAGGTTTGTACTTTTTAATCCCCTTCACCTATGTCATCTATCCTCTTCCCCTCCTCCCTTAACGGAAATATTTTTGCTCCCTTAAATGTCAACTGAATTTCCCGGAAGGCCACTACCACGTAGTGGGGGATATTGTATTTTGTTCTTTACCGACATTTAATCCCATCACCCATGGATACGCCAGCAGATGTGGCTGTCAGGGTCTGGGTAACTACCTCTGCGTCCTATTACTCTGAAAACTTGAGAATGTCTTCCGTATTTGGGCCCGAACATTTACATGATGAACCACTTATTATATCGTAACTATTTCATGTCTTTATTTTACAATAAGCAACCCGTGGATTATAAAGGTTGCGCCTGTGGGTGGGTTACAGGTGCTCTGTTCCGGGAGGGCCCCGCGGTGTGCGGTCTGCCGGGCTGGAAGGCGGCACCTGGGTCCCGAGGAGACCCCAGCGGAGCGGTCCTCCGCGCACCAGGGGTCGCTGTGGCGCCGCGCGGCCGCACCGGGTCGCTCTCGCGTGGCCGCCCCGCCTCGGGCCCCCGGGCCGAGTGGGCGGGCACGACTGCGCCCAGGTCGCGAGGCGCCCTTCGACCAGCAGCGCCCGGGGCGGGCGGGTATAAATGGAGCGGTGGCTCCCCCGGCCGCCTCTCTCCGCCCCGGGTCGCCGCAGCCTCCGCAGCCTTCGGGCCTTAGCAGCCTGAAGGAAAAACAAGAAAAGATAAAAAAAAATCCGAAAATGCTTTAAAACCTAAAAAAAAAGAGAGAGAGAGAAAGAAAGAAAAAAGCGCATCCTCCTCGGAGAGCCCGCGGGGAAGTCACTTCTGCACGCTTCCGGCCTGCCCGCGCCAGCCGCCGCACCTTGGCGTCCGTCGGTCCCGTGGTGAGCCGCCCGCCCGCGTCCACGCGCCTCCGCTCCGGCCGCCCCCGCGCCGCGTGGCAGCCCCGCGCCCGCCGCCCTCGCCCCCCGCGCGTCGGCTCCGGGCGCACCACGTGTCCGCGCTGCCCTTCGCCGGCCCGGCGTGGGAGGAGGCTGCGCGCCCGGCCCCCGGGGCTTGCCGAGTCGGCGCCGACCAAGATTTGGTTTCCCTCTTCCCCAGGCTGCTGTAATCTTAAACCGCCGGGAGCCCGAGGCCTATATTTATAGAGAAACGCGTGTCCCGGAGGCCGCCGTGGGCACCCTTCGGTTGCCTCTTGGAGAATTTTTATAATTTGGAGGGGAGTCCCCGTTTTAGTACGTTATTTTCTTTTTCCCTTCTTTCGAAATTTGGAGCTTCAGACCAGGACAGCTGCAAAATTACAAACTCCCAGGGAGGGCCATATTGTTTTTGAGAGCCTTTTGTCTGCGGTTTTGCAGTCTCGAACGAGCTGTCCCCGAACTCCTCCTTCCGGTCCCCCGTCTCTCCGAGCCTACTCCGGCGTCTCTTTAGCTTCGCTCTGCCACCTGTGCGCCGCGGCGCGGGCCACGGCTCTGAGAAGAGCCCCTTTTGTCCTGTGTGGTCCCTATAAGAAGTTCTCCTGGCGGGGCTCGGGGTGGTGGGGGCTGGGGAGATGAACGCTGCGGCCAGCAGCTACCCCATGGCCTCCCTCTACGTGGGTGACCTGCACTCGGACGTCACCGAGGCCATGCTGTATGAAAAGTTCAGTCCTGCGGGGCCTGTGCTGTCCATCCGGGTCTGCCGCGACATGATCACCCGCCGCTCCCTGGGTTATGCCTACGTCAACTTCCAGCAGCCGGCTGACGGTGAGTAGACGCTTCTCCCCAGATTCGTGGCATCCTAGGGGGTCCCTCGGAGTCTGCCCGATGCAGGGGTTGAGAATGAAGCTCTTGGCGTCAGGTGACCAGAGTTTCAGTCTTCCTTCCACTGCTTGCTAACTGGGTGACCTTGGGCATAATCAGTGGTGGCGGAGGGGCTGGAACCCGGGGAGAAGGTACAATGGAATTTGGAGAAAGTCCCTGTCACTCCCTGTATGTGGTCCTGCTTTAATTGGGACCCTTGTCTGGTCGCTGAGCCTGGGTTCATGCGCCTCATGGGCCTGCCAAAAAGGCAGAACAATTGAAACACAGTTCTTATAGAAATTTTAGATTCTAAAGCTGTTGCTCCCATCCCTATCTTTACCCTGGACTGAGTCTCTTTGCTTTTGTATGGATAAAGGGTCTTCTTGGGCAAGTGGGAGGCGGTGGGAACAATTCTGTTCCTTTTACTGGAACAGGGGCTCACGATGGCGCCCAGTGCACGGCATGTGCCAGGTCAGCTTCTGGGTCTGTGGCTTTGCTCCTGGGGTGGAGGACTCCTCTACTCCCGGGATGAAGCCCTGGGCCGTGAAGAAGGGGTATCTAGGTAGTCTGGGGGAACACTGCGGGGAAATTGACTGGGCTGGTGGAGATGATGGCCTCACCTGTGAACAGAGCTTCATCCTTGTCAAAACCCTTCTCCTTCATCCCATCTGAAGAAAATGGGGACTCCAGAGAGGGAAAAGGAACTGCAGAAGGTTGGAGGCTCCGCTGGGAGTGCCAGTGCCGGGCCCTGCCAGCCCAGGCTCAGACCCGGGCCCTTGCTTGGAACAGTGGAGAGGTATGCTGCAGGCGTGGCCGGAGTGAGGCCAGAGGAAACCTAATCAGGGCCCACACGTGACTTCAGATTAAAAGGGAACAACTGTAGAGACCATTACTGGGAGAAACAAGCCATTCTATGGCAAAGGATCTCTGCGTCCCTATTTTTGTCCACACTTTGTTCGCTGTCCGTGAAGCACAGAGAATGTCACTTGCCCAGGCTGCAGCTGAGACCAGAGAATAGGACTTGTTGAGAGATGAGAGGCGCTTCTACCCTTAAATCCCCCTGTGTGCTGAGCTGTGTCTGGCCAGAGGGCACAAAGGTGGCCAAGTATGGCCTTTGGGGGCAAGTAGTGGGTACATTGGCTGTTGCCTGCCTCTTTGACACTTTCTGATCAAAAGTCCTGTCACTTGGTGATAGTAGCAGAAGCCACTGGTCAGTGAGTCTGCCAACACATGCCTCTGCAGGTCCTCTCCCTGCTATAAATAAGTGCAGCCAGATTTGTTAGGCTAAGCTGACTTGTCTTCTGGAGCGCTGTCTGGAAAGACACGGGGAGCTGTGTTGAAATGGCTCCTTCGATGCTAATCATTGAGACCCTGGGGCCCCAGATAATCCTCACAAATGACCGCTTCTGTGCCTGGACTTCTCCTGAGTTGGATGTGCCCCAGTCTCCGCTTTCCATGACCTTCCCTCCCACCCTCAACCAGCCCACCTGAGAAGGTGGGAAAGGTGGTTGGAGAGGAGTGAAAAGGAGAGACTCCCTCCGCTGACTGGACAGTTGGGCTTGTGGGAGGGGGGCAGAGTTAGGGAATTTTGTGTTCTTGTCTTAAGTGAGGTGGTACCTTGAGACAGGAGAATCCCCTTCCAGCTCCCCCCTTAACCCCTCATGGAGGAGATTCTGGGGTGTTTCATTGCGTTAAGTTAGGAAAAGTGCCACTAGCCCTGGGAGCCTGTTACTTCCAATAAGAGAAGGGTGACAGGTGATGGTACGTTTTAGTTTCTGGTCCTTCACGTGGTCTCTGGTACACACATGGATTTGTTGGGAAGCTAGGGAAGTCTTTCCAAGGAGCTGGATGAAGAACTTGGTTGAGCCACAGGGCATTTGAAGTTCTAGAATTCCAAAGAGCTCAGGCTAAGACTTGAGAAGGCCTGGAAACCGTAAAGTGCGGAGCCTACTGCGTTGCGTGCTTAGAAAGATGCGGCTTCATCCTTATCATCCTGATAATAAAGACTGTTTCCATGTGTGACCATTAGTATCTGTCGTTTTGAGGTTTTTTAATCCATTTCTGTTTTCAGAAATTGAAAACACAAGAAACTGGGCTGAATTCAGAGATAGCACATTCTCCCCAGTCAGTTACTCCTAGATTTTGTTCTGTCATTTGTCTCGTAGACGGATCGTAGACAAAATGACAGCTAGTTGGTAATTTGATGTAATACCTTACTGAAAAATAATCAAAGTCTGGTATTAGTTTCTTAGTCACTAGTTAGCTGTGTGGCTTAGCCATCCCGGACATAAGTTTGCTTGTTTTATGAAGTAGGTAGTATCACCTATCCCACCTGGGTCACCATGGGCAGCTAAGTCTTTATAACTGATACCTCTTAGTCAAATGTGCAGTATTATGATTTGAACTTGGGGCCAGAAGGCCATTTAGATGATCTTGCCTAACTTCCTTACCCAGCAAGGGTACAACCCCGAGGGTGGAGACTTCTGCCAGGAAGTGGAGCGACTGGCCAGAAGGCTGCCCTCAGGAGCAACACAGGCTAGAGGGATCGGATGCCCTTTTATTTTAATAGAGTTGCCTTTTGTCGAAGTAATTACCTGAAAAGTCCTAGAGTCATCTGTTTTTGGGATGGTGGCAGTCATCTACACGAGGTGACGTTTTATATCCTTGATTGAAATGTGTTTCTCTCTTCCAGCTGAGCGGGCCTTGGATACCATGAACTTTGATGTGATTAAGGGAAAGCCAATCCGTATCATGTGGTCTCAAAGGGATCCCTCTTTGAGAAAATCTGGTGTGGGAAATGTCTTCATCAAGAATCTGGACAAATCTATAGATAACAAGGCACTTTATGATACTTTTTCTGCTTTTGGAAACATTCTGTCTTGCAAGGTAAGCACTGATTAAATGACTTCAGAGTAATTACTGACTCACGAGAACAAGAGAAATATTAAAGGGGGAACAGCCTTGGAATTGGGTGACAGGATATGGTCATTTTCAAAATGCTAGAAATGGTTCTGCAGCCTACAAGTTCCCTGTAGGTAATCTTGTGCCACAACCCAGTGTAACCAGCAGGTGGTTTGTGTCTTTGTTTATTCTTTTTTCTGCCTAAAATATCCTTCCTGTATCCTACCTTTGGAGGGCATCAAAGGGTTTCTCTTTTCTTGGGGGGCAGTGCAGAGCAGGGGCTCGGGTCTCCAGGCAGCTGTACTTAGTCATTTCAGAAGCGCAAAATCATCCTCTTCCTTCTCTGCACCTGTTCGTGTGGAGAATTTTGTACAACTGGTGTGGTGGTTGTTTACGTGTCTGACTCTGCACTGGACTGAAATTCTATTGTGGGCTTGGAAACTGGGCACTTTTTCTGCAGCATGGGGCTTTTGCACCCAGTCTCAAGGTCTTTTAATGAAATAAAACACTCGGAATAGAAGCAGCCTAATAGTGGCTGCTATTTGTAAATGGGACATCACTAGGGTGCCTGGTGATGTGCTTCATTTTGGGAAAACTTGACTGTTGTGCTGTAGTCTCCTGTCTAGACCGTAGATGGGCCAGCGGGCTCTCAGATCCCGGGACCTCTGAGCATAAGACCATGTGGTTCCCAGATCTTTGGGGGTGCCAGTGGTGCCACAGTGGTCTGCCTTGTCTCTGGCAGGTGGTGTGTGATGAGAACGGCTCTAAGGGTTATGCCTTTGTCCACTTCGAGACGCAAGAGGCTGCTGACAAGGCCATCGAGAAGATGAACGGCATGCTCCTCAATGACCGCAAAGTGTGAGTGTCCCAGTCCGGAGCAACAGCCATCGCATGAGCCAGCCGTGGCCCCACCTCGGTATTAACTGGCACACACAAGGCGGCTACTGGTTCTCTCGGCCCAAGTGTGGCCTGCTCCTACCTCTCCACTCCAGGGCTGGTGAGTCTCCCTGCCCGAGCCGTGGCAGCCCTTTTGACTCGCCAAGGTGGGCTTCCTGCCCAAGCCATGGCCTGCCTGCCGCCTCTCCCTTAAAAGCATCATCTGTCCGTGGGTTTTGTGAGCACCGGCAACTGGGGCTTGCTGGAAGGCAGCTCTGAGCCCTTTCTGAGCAAGGGTCTTGGCCAGCGGCAGAGTGGAGAGGGCCCTGGACTGACCAGGAGCTGTGTACTAGCCATGTGACCTTGGCCTTCCTGTGACTCAGGTCTGTCCATGGGGTCATTTGCTAGGGGTTGATGCCAAATTGTCCTCAGATCTCCACTTGGCTAACTTATGACTCAGTGGCCTTCTCATACAGGGCTGGCTCCACAGTAATACTAATTCGGTTATAATGAAAAATCTCATCTGATGGCAGAAGACACTGTTCATTATAGACCTTGTTGCTTTGGTGTGGTTATGCAGACTAGGGAGGTGGGAGGTCTTAGCTAAGCCATGCAGGGAGAGAAGGGACAATAAGTCTTGGCTATAGCAAGCAAAAATCATCTCTGTTCTTTGTGGGGCGCCTTTTTATGTTGAGCAGACCAGGGGATGAATTGCCTTGATAATATATATGTGGCCAGTGGTATCACTAGAAAGAGATCGAAAGATTTTCAGTGTATGGATGCATTCCCCCATTTGTGTCAACAACACGGGAATGAATCCAGTGCAAAAGCAAAGGCTACCTCACAGTTCACTCGAGCAGTCTCACCCCTAGCGCTAACCCCTGTTAACAGTTTGGTTTGTATCCTTGCAGACCTTTTCTATGCATTTACATAGATGCACAGAAATGAACGTTTTAAAAACATGGTCATCAGGTTTCTTCACGAAGGCAGTGTGATGTGGTAGGAGTAGCCCTGGTCTGAGCCAGGAGTCCTGGGGCTGGTCCTTGCAGGACAGGCCCGCCTCTCTCTTTCTGCTGGGAAGTCGGGGCGTCTCTGAGCTTGCTGTCTTGGTGGTTGGTTGGGGACTCGTGTGTTTTAACCTCTCCTGTCAGCCTTTAACCTGTGTTCCTTTGGGCCCCTGGAAATGATGATTTGTTCCTCCGGTGTTCACTGTTTTCCATGGTCTCTTTTTAGGTTTGTGGGCAGATTCAAGTCTCGAAAAGAGCGGGAAGCTGAGCTTGGAGCCAAAGCCAAGGAGTTCACCAATGTTTATATCAAAAACTTCGGGGAAGAGGTGGATGATGAGAGTCTGAAAGAGCTGTTTAGCCAGTTTGGTAAGTTGGGCTTCTTCGCCCCGTGTGCCCCCTTCCACAGTCCGCCAGATGTACCTTAGTTGCTTCAGAAGTGATGGCGTCCCGGCCCAGAAGTTAATTACCTTGCTTGACAGGGTCACAGAGTAGATAGGAATAGATTCTCGGCTTCATCCTCCCTCGTCCCAGCCCCAGGGCCATCTCAATAGCTTGGCCAAAAGGCTAGGCATGGGGCCTCTTTCTAGAGCTCATCTGGCTTCAGTGAGAGTTGGCTTTGTTTGGGCTCCTAGAGAAGCCGCCTCTCCTCGAGCTGTGACAGAGATGGTGTTACTAATAGTTCTGTCCTTTGGTAATAGGTAAGACCCTAAGTGTCAAGGTGATGAGAGATCCCAGTGGGAAATCCAAAGGCTTTGGCTTTGTGAGTTACGAAAAACACGAGGATGCCAATAAGGTGAGAGTCCCATGAGGGTCGGGGAAACATTTGCAGAAGTAGCCCCCGATTATGGGCAGGACCTGGCTGGCACATAGTGGAGCGGGGCTGCCATTGCCCGAGTGTCGTAGTGATGTAGTTACTGACCTGAGGGGACTTCATGTGGTAACCCATCATTTACCTGTTCCCAGAGCACTTGGCACCTACCTGTCACCTCAGTGTTCACCCCTGTAGGTTGAAGGAATAGGATGGGTGTTTGCTCCCCTCCTACTGAGGGGGCTTGGGCCCTAGGAGTGGCGGGGTTGCTGACAGTAGCGGCTGCTTGTGGGGAAAGCGTGATGCTGGGCGCTCAGCATGCGCCATTCTCTTCCCACAAGAACGCGAGAGACTCCTCGACACCCAGATTAGCAGCCTCGGCTCGTGTCTGCCGTGCTTGTATTTATAAAACTACCATTTTTTTCTGTATCATCTGGACCAATAACCCATTTAAGTAGTAACCCCATTTTACTCATGAGGAAGTTTGGATTTGCTTAGCTGCCTTCAGATGGAATGAGATTAGTTTTTAACTCCTATAGGAAAGATTTCCTTCTCCCAATATTTGGTGGGACTTTCAGGATTCCAGAGCAAGGCCTCTGCTTCTGCATTTTGATTTAAGACCCATTTTCTCTTCAGGCCGTGGAAGAGATGAATGGAAAAGAAATCAGTGGTAAAGTGATTTTTGTAGGCCGTGCACAGAAGAAAGTGGAACGGCAGGCCGAGTTAAAGCGGAAATTTGAGCAGCTAAAACAAGAGAGAATTAGTCGGTATCAGGTGAGGGGTGTGGTCTTGGCACAGCCTCCTGTCCGGGGTTTACTGTGGAACTGGCAAGAGCACCCTTAGGTTAAGCAAGCTTTCTCTTTGGGAACTGGGAATCTGCCTCTTCCTTTCCTTTCTCCCAAGATCCTCAGGTGTATAAGGAAATACCTACCAGAAACAGTGGTGATTCTAGAATAGGGCAGAAGATTGATTTATTCATTTAGGGACTCATTCCGGAAGCCCCAGTCTGTTCTTATTTGTGTGGGTTCTTTGTCCTTAAATGCTCACCCTTTGTTGGAGTGGGGGCAGGAGCCCCGCTGGTGCCAGCAGCTGGCCAGAGCGGCTGTGCAGAAAGCCAGGCCCACATTGGGGGTCCCATCAGAGTCCGCAGCGGGAATCTCAACCCTAAGCCTGCATCAGGATCCCCCTGCAGGGCTTGTGAAAACATGGCTTTCAGAACCCCAGAATTTCTGATTCAGTGGATTGGGGTTTGGGCCCAAGAATTTGCATTTCTAAGAAGTATCCAAGACGGGGGTCTAGGACCAAATTTTGAGAACCAGTGTCTTAGGGCATCTGTGGGGTACAGATGTGCATTAATGATCTTTCTGCTTCAGGGGGTGAATCTCTACATTAAGAACTTGGATGATACCATTGATGATGAGAAGTTAAGGAAAGAGTTTTCTCCTTTTGGATCAATCACCAGTGCTAAGGTATTTTATACTGGGATTTGGGATCGGAAGTAGTAATTGCAATTTTTTAGAGGTTTATTGGCATTTGTTTCATTGAAGGAGTAGAATCTAACCTGTGTTCATTTCTGAGAATAGATAGGCTAATCTAGCCAGTCCCTCCTGGCGTTCAGTTAACGCGTCTGAGTATATGCTCTGGAGAAGGCGTTTCGTTATGTATACATGGCACAGCCTCCTGGACACTGAGGTGTGGAGGTCATCTGAGCAGTCCCCCCTCTTAACCCCCAAGCACCTGAATCTTTCCCATTCTTTGCTACTCTGTGCTGGTGTGGGGACAGATGGTGCGACAGTATGAGCAGAGGAAATCCAGACAGGTTGTCTTCTATTTGTCTTGGGGCCTGTCTCTACGACTCTGCCACACTTCATCCTTGAACAAGGGTATTTTGAGGACTTGGGAACTGGGGTTGGGACTTCTGGCCTGGCCTTACAAAGCTAAAGGTGGAGGACGGGAGTGGAAAGGTGGCTCTTTCATGGTTTGCAGTGTGCATCGTTTCCTTTGATTATCCTGTCAGCTGATGCAGCAGGGCGAGTGCATGTGAATTCCGTCCTAAAGATGAGGACGCGGAGTCCGGGGACAGGAGAACGCGGGTTATATGAGGGTGGTGCGTGCACGGTCTTGGTCCATGGGGGTCGTCATGGGCAGTGATGGCGTGTGAGAGTTTGGAGTCATAGCCTGATGCAGACACTGATACTCGGCGGAGGTGCAGCACATGTCAGAGTCCTCTTGGGGATGAGAACAGAGGCCGAGTGGGCTGGGAAAGACATAGTGACCCTGCCTCGGCCCTTAGTTTTAAGTCCCGCACAATCTGGGAGCGTTATCAGAGGAACATCAGTTGTCGCAGGGAATTGATCAGGGCCCACCCCATCAGGGATCCTTGTTGCCGTGCCCCTTTCCTCTTATCACCTCCTTGACGGGCCTTCATCAGTGTGAGGTATAGTGGTCTCTCCTTGCTTACCCTCACAGAGCTTGAGTTGGCATTTGTAGGAAGAGAATAAAAAAACCATGTCTTGGCAAGTTTCACAGGCACCATTTTCAAGATCAGGGTGTCATGTTTTCAGACACTGTCCTGGCCCATCTCTTTGATGGGGTCCATTGAGTTGGTACACATCCTTATTTTCATGTCCTCTACCTCTGGAGGGCTGTCCAGGAGCAAGCTAAGACACAAAATGGTGCTGAGCACACATCGATCTGTTGCTATCAGTGTTTCTGAGGAGGTAGGCCAGGGGTAAGCTACAAGTGACCTTTTCAGGTGAGGAGAAGAACCATCTGTGAATGACTGGCTGTATGTGGGGAAAGATGGCCTGAACCGGTAGACCTTGGCTTGGTGGCATTTGGCCGTAGGGGGTCTGGTGGGCATTGAGCTTCAGAGAGGGTAAGCGTTTCACATAGTTTAAGGGCACCAAGTAACTAGGTGGCTCAGTTAAAAATCTGATTCTTGATTTCAGCTCAGGTCATGATCGCAGGGTCCCGAGATTAAGCCCCACATCTGGGCTCTGCTGAGTGTGGAGCCTGCCTTTAACCTATCCCTCTGGGACACGTGGGTGGCTCATTTAAGCATCTGCCTTCGGCTTGTGATGATTCCAGGGTGCTGGGATCGAGCCCCAATTAGGCTCCCTGCTCAGCGGAGAGCCTGCTGCTCTTCTGCTTGTGTGCACTTTCTCCCTCCCTCTATCCTCTCCCTCTGCCCACCCTCCACCCCTGCTCCCATGTACACATGTACATGTGCGCTTGTGCGCGCTCTCTCTCAAAAAAAAATATGTAAATAAATAAACAAGATCTTTGGTGGCAGGTGCCTGGGTGGCGCAGTTGGTTGAGCATTGTCTTTGGCTCAGGTCATGATCCTGGGGTCCTGGCATTGGGTTCTCTGCTCATTGGGGAACCTGCTTCTCCCTCTGCCGCTCCCCCTGTTTGTGCTCTAGCTCAAATAAATAAAAACCTTTAAAAAAAATCGCACAGCTTAGAAATTGCTGAACTAGGACTAAAATCCAGCTGTCTTTTCTAGTTGGTCATCTTTCTGCTGTTAACTCCCATTGAATGGTGGCAGTCATTGGTTTTGTAACTCCTGTGTGTATGTGGTATTTCAAAAGCATATTCTTACCTTGCTAAGAGATGATCAAAGTTTTGTTCACCAAGGTCTTGGGCAGATGAGTACTACAAGTAAATAGCATAATGCTGTCTAGATCTCTAGTGGGTACCCAAAGGTAGCTACTGTACTTCTAGGTGTCAAGAAACATCTTTGGGTTCCTGGTTTAACCATTAGCCATATCATAGTGTTTAGAATATTAGGACCACCTGGGGATCTAACAAAGAAAATGCCTAGGTCCTGTCCTTAGAGACTGTGATTTAATTGGTCCAAGGTACATCCTGTGACAGGGTTAGAACTCTTCTCCTAGACTTGGGAACTCTTGCAGTAGAAACCAGGTTTTTTGGCTCTTAATAGCTGTCCCCCAACATAGAACACCTTTTCCTTAAGTAGCTGGTCCCTTTGTAGGTAATGTTGGAGGATGGGAGAAGCAAAGGGTTTGGCTTTGTCTGCTTCTCATCTCCTGAAGAGGCGACCAAAGCCGTCACTGAGATGAATGGACGCATCGTGGGCTCCAAGCCACTATATGTCGCTCTGGCCCAGAGGAAGGAAGAGAGAAAGGCTCACCTGACCAACCAGTACATGCAGCGGGTGGCTGGAATGCGAGCACTCCCAGCCAACGCCATCTTAAATCAGTTCCAGCCTGCAGCTGGCGGTTACTTTGTGCCGGCGGTTCCACAGGTGGGTCTGCTGTGTTCATGGATCTTTGGAACCTGCCCCAGTGGCTGTTCCTACGGCCTGTGGTGGTTGGGGAGAGGGGTTTTGGATATTGGAGTTCAGGTGGTCAGCGTGAAATGAAAATGAATGACATGAGTGAAATGAAAATGAATGAAATGAATGAAAATGAATTCATTCTCTCTCACGCAGTAGTTAGAATGAAAGAATCCCCATTACCTGGCCTTTGAATACTCCGAGAACTTCTTGAATAATTAGCCTCAGGCCTGGAATTGAGAGGAGATGAGACTTTTCTCTCATGTGGATTCAAGTCCTTCAAGTAAAAGGGCCTGGGTGCTCTTTCTTGCAGGCTCAGGGAAGACCTCCGTATTATACACCTAACCAGTTAGCACAGATGAGGCCTAATCCCCGCTGGCAGCAAGGTGGGAGACCTCAAGGTAGGTGGTGGGGAATGGTGATTTGATCACCCAGGATCCGCCTCCCCTCCTTGCCCCCTTTGAGGCACAGCTTAGGTTCTGGTCTACATGCTTCATCAGTGATGCACAATTTTTATCTTCACCAGGCTTCCAAGGAATGCCAAGTGCTATCCGCCAGTCTGGGCCTCGTCCCGCTCTTCGCCATCTGGCTCCAACTGGTAATGCTCCGGCCTCTCGTGGCCTCCCTACTACCGCTCAGAGAGTCGGTGAGCAAACTGGCCTTGAGAAGTGTGGCCTGGGGAGGAGGGAGTCAGATGACTAGGCTCTTCCCAGGGTTGGTCAGTTTGTTGGGCCCACGTTCCAGTTCTGGTTCTGTAATCTTAGCTGTGTGCTCTGGTTGGTACATAAGGAGCAAAGAAACGGAGTTCTAGGAGTGTCGGTGACTTCAAGAATGCTGCTCATTGGTGACTCATTTGAGAGGGGTTAATTATAGAAGCTTGTTAGCTGGATGACTATAGAGGCAGCCTATTCTTTTGGGTGGGGTTGGGAGATTGAAGGAGACTGTTCTTTACAGACTGTCCCGTATTCCAAGAAGTGGAGAGAGTTGTGTGTTCTCTGTTGGCTGCTCCATGAAAGTAGCAGTCGTGGTCCCGTGTGCAATGTGTTGTGTGAACAGGCTTTGGAATGGCTCCTTCCGTGGGACGTGGCCAGTTGGACACCTGCTGCCGACACTGACGTGCATTTGCTGGTCTGTTGTAGGGTCTGAGTGCCCGGACCGCTTGGCTATGGACTTTGGTGGGGCTGGCGCCGCCCAGCAAGGGCTGACTGACAGCTGCCAGTCTGGAGGTGGTATTGGATGCACACAGAAGGGGGAAAGATGGGATTTGACGGGTCTTTGCCCAGACCGACGGGCTTTAATCTTGCTCGTTCTTTCCCTAAGGTGTTCCCACAGCTGTGCAGACCTTAGCACCTCGTGCTGCCGTCGCTGCTGCTGCTCCGCGGGCTGTCGCACCTTATAAATACGCCTCCAGCGTCCGCAGCCCTCACCCTGCCATCCAGCCTCTGCAGGTGAGGCCCGCCGAACAGCATGTTTGCGCTTGGTTGACAAGGTGCCTGGCTTTGATGCCTCCCGCAGGGACGCAGTGCCCACTCCGTGTCAGGGTGCCGTGTTTCCTGTGGTGACACTGCCTGTAGGGCTCTCTGTCCTGGGAGAGAAGGGGCTGGGAAGTGTTCCTGCCCACAGCAGTCTACTCAGAAATGCCCCAGCAGAAAGAGCTGGTGTTTCTGCCCTCCTCTTTACAGCGTGTGTGCTCGCTTAGCGCTCTGAGCTGATCCTTAGCTGTTCTGCAAAACTGGGTCGTGAAGGCAGGAAAGAGCTTCATCTGACGGAAGAGAAGTTCAGCTTGAGAGATCTTAAGTTGGCGTGGGGGACTGGACCCAAAGCCCAGAAGTAACTGGCATAGAGGAGCCACAGTCTGCCTTGTGGCCCCTAAGTGACTTGCTCGTGCTTCCTGCTGTCTAAATGCAGATGCCTCAGAGCTTCGCTTTAGTAAAACAGTCTTTACCTTCAGAGCCTTCCTTTCAGGCCTGTGATTGGCATTGACAATGCATGTTGACGGTCCTGGGGCATTTGATAAAATAAAAACATTTGGTATGATAAAGTGATGTGGGGTGTAGTTATAAATGGAATCATTTGGTGGTCTGAGCCTTGCAGGTTTATTTTCTTACTCCCTTCCTTTCCCTTTTAATAGTATGTGTTCTTTATTGTAGTTGGTTTTGTGTTCAAGCTTATAACTCTGTTGCTTCTGTAACCCCCTCGTCCCCAAGGCCTGCTGTTAGTTCCGTGGCAGCAAGGACCGCCACCTCCATCTCTGTCACATAGTAGGCTTTCAGACTGAGTAGTCAGGCTCAGGACCATCAGGCTTGTTGCTAACCTGCTGCCTCTCCTGCTTCCCAGGCACCGCAGCCTGCGGTCCATGTGCAGGGCCAGGAGCCCCTGACCGCCTCCATGCTGGCCGCAGCACCCCCCCAAGAGCAAAAGCAGATGCTGGGTGAGTGATCCATGTGTTTGCGGAAGAGGGGGCCGGAGCCTGGCACTAACCCGAGCACCGGTGTCTGTTTATTGGGAATCAGCCTGGGCTTTAATTAGATCTCTTTTCCCCAGGAGAACGTTTGTTCCCACTCATCCAAACCATGCATTCAAACCTGGCTGGGAAAATCACGGGCATGCTGCTAGAGATCGACAACTCTGAGCTGCTGCACATGCTGGAGTCCCCCGAGTCGCTCCGCTCCAAGGTGAGCCGGTCCCCACACCCGGCCGCGGTTCACCGGTCTGCCGTCTCCTGACCCTCTCCTCACGCCTTGCCTGTGACTTGCGAGCTGCTGTGGGGGGTGGAATTAGGAAGAGCAGGCCGTACTGGGAGACACTGCTGCCAGGCCTGCGCGCCAGGGAGGGGCCAAGGGCCTTTCCGCAGATGTCACTAACCGCCTGGAGATTCCTCACAGGTGGATGAAGCCGTGGCGGTTCTACAGGCTCATCATGCCAAGAAAGAAGCTGCCCAGAAGGTGGGCGCTGTTGCTGCTGCTACCTCTTAGACAAGGAGAAACCGTATGTTTGGCTGTTTTTGTTTTCTGCAATGGCTTTACTTACATATATCTTCCTAAAAGATCCGGGGCAGCATAGAGAGCCCCTGTAACCTGGTAGCCTAGGCAGGCTGTCACCTGGATTCTCTTTGTCACCTGGAAGAGTTAATTTGGAGAAGAGAGAGAGCAGGTTATAAACTGTAAGGAGCAAATAGCAGTTTTCTTTATAAGGAGGCCCTGGTTAGCTCTTTAAGAAAGACCTTTTTGGTTTAGAATAACGATAGATACACAAGGTGTTGTCGTAATCAGATCCCTCATTTCTGTGAGACCCCTCATAGATCATAATCAGATTCCTCATTTCTATGAACGTATCTCTCTGGTTTTCCTTGAGGTCAGGGAGGGCAGCTGTGTGTGCAGCCACTGTGTGGCTCTAGGAGCACAAGGAGCACAGGCCCTGGTGTCGGTGTGTGAGAGAGACAGCCACTCCTGCCTCCAGTTACAGGATGTGTTCTTGTCCACTCTGACCCTGGCGGCTGCAGCCCCCGTCCACAGGGGCAGGAATAAGTGAGGCTTAGCTGGGACCTCTGACAAGGACTGGTGGGTTCCTCCTGATGGAGGAAGGAGGCAACCAGATAAACCAGAGCCAGAGACAAGGGAAAGGACATGGTAAGGGCCTGGACCCTTCATTTGGTATCTAAGCAAGAGCATGGTAGCTTTGAGTACAGGGTAGCCTGGAAGGGTTTGGGACTTTGCCATACCTAGCTAGCCTCAGAGCGGGGCGTTCTCAGCCAGGAGCGCCCCCTCCGAGGACATTTGCCAATGGAGACTTATTTTGGTTGTCGCAATTGGAGAGGTGTCACTGGCATCCCATGGACAGAGGCTAGGGATACTGCTCAATGCCCACAGTGCATAGGACAGCCCCAGCAAAACTGCCCCACCCGAGTGTCAGGAAGCACTGCTCTCGGCAGTACCTTTTTATAAGCCAGAGATTTTAGTGCAACTCTGGTTTTTCTGATTATGCATTTAATTTGTGTTGGTGCTTTGCTTTTCAGGATTCAAAAGCCAAATAACCCCTCCTGGAATTCAGCTCAAGGTTTGAAGATTTCTAGCGTGTCCTATGGACCTCAACACCAAGAACCACAAATTGGGAAATTTAATAGGTCATTTTGTATCAAAAGGTCAATTATGAAGCACCTAGAATTTTTCAATTAAAAGAATATATTCTCTGGGTTCTGCTGTGGCCCAGACAGTGTTAACTTTTTTTTTTTTCTATTGTGGGTTTTGATTTTTTTTTTCCCCCAGAAATTGGTTTTATTTGATGTACCCAAGTCTTAAGTTTCTCAATAAAGAAAAAAAAAATCTCCATAAAACTGCCTGTACTATTTCACTTTGACCAGTTTTAGTCTTTTAAACCGTTTTCACTTGGAAGTAATTTTAGGATGTATTTAGGGTATCCTTTCCTGATGGCTGTAAACTGTTAGCAAGGTATATAGAACTGTCCCATTGCATAATGGACCACCACTTAAATAAAAGTCTGATCATAGCAGACCTTGGGTCTGACACAGAGAACTGGGTTTAGGGTGGGTTGGCTTATGTCCAAAGGATGCATGGTGAGATAGGCAGAACCCAGCCCCTCCCTCCTTGGTTGTGTTAGCTGGCGTTTGTGTGTCCCCCTCTTCTGTAGTCAGTAGTCAGTTGATTACGCAACTAAGGTTTCCTCTGGCCACGGGAAAAGGCTTTGAGACTAGGTCTGAGTGGCAATAGCAAACAAATGCTGGAATCCAGTGCACTTTGTGGTGCCTTCAGTCCTCACCTGGCGAAGGCCAGTCTACTTGCCCTCCCTGCCCTCTAAGAACACTTCTTACCTTCCTTGAAATGTGGCAGGCTGTCCTTACTCGGGACCTTACCCAAGGGGTCATTTTCCTTGGAATATTCTTCCCTCTCAGCAGGCTCCCCATTTTCTTTAAGGTCTGGTCTCAAGTATCTAAAGGCCTGATTAACTTAATACTTAAAGCAAAGGAAGCAACCGGGACAATGGGAGAAGATATTTGTAGACATCCAATAAACGATCCTAAGATCCAAAATACATAAAGAACTATAACTCGGCACCTGGCTAGCTCAGTTGGTAGAGCACGCAGAGTTGTGAGTTTGAGCCCCATGTTGGGCATAGAGCCTACTCAAAGAAAGGGGGGGAGAGAGGAAGAAACACCAAATAATCCAATTAAAACATGACCGCTAACAACATGTTTACTGGTCAGGGAAGTGCAAATCAAAACAACATGAAGTACACCTCACGCCTGTCAGAATGGCTGAAACCCTAAGGAACGTGTCAAGGACCTGGAGAGATAGGAACCCTTGTGCACTGGGAGTGGTAATGCCATCTGGTGCAGCCACTCTGGAAAACAGTATGGAGGTTCCCCCAAAACAAAACAAAAACCCAATTACCCATCCACTAATAACACCACTGGGTATTTACCTAAGGAATATGAAAATACTGGGGCACCTGGGTGGCTCATTCAGTTAAGGATCTACCCTTGGCTCAAGTCATGCTCCCAGAATCCCGGGATGGAGCCTGCCCCATTGGGCTCCCTGCTTGGCTGGGGTTCTGCTCTCTCTCCCTCTTCTCCTCCCCCTGATAGCTCCCTCTTTCTCACTCTGAAATGGGCAAATCTTAAAAAATACAAAAATGCTAATTCAAAGGGATACATGCATCCCTACGTTTATTGCGTCATTACTTAACAATAACCAAACTATGGAAGCAGCCCAAGTGCCCATGATAGATGAATGCATAAAAAGAATGTGTGTGTGTGCATGTGTGTGTGTGTGTGTACACACATACGTACACTGGAAAATTATTGTGCCATAAAAGAATGAAATCTCGCCATTTGCAACAACGTGGATGGATAGAGCTAGACAGTGTAATGCTAAGCGAAATAAGCCAGAGAAAGACAAATACCATGATTTCACTCAGGTGGAACTTAAGAAACCAAACGAACAAAGAAAAAAAAAACAAAAAACAGACTCTCAACTCTTAAAACAACCCCCCCCAAACCCCCAGACTCTTAAATACAGAGAACAAAGTTACCAGAAAGGTTTGGGGAGGAGGGTGTTGGGTAAAATAGGTGATGGGGATTAAGATTACATTTATCTTGAGCACATAGCAGTACATGGATTCGCTGAATCACTATATTGTACACCAGAAACAAATATAACATTGTTAATTACGTTAATCACACCAGCATTAAAATATATAGAAATAAAGGCCGGGTCTGAAGTAGAGTCCTGTATTTTCTGACTTCCGCGGTTAATGCGCCTATGTATTTGTGTTCTCCGTTAACCTCTGAGTGGCCCCCCAAACCAAGATCCACCTGCCTCTCAAGGGAGCACAGCGCTTTGGGCAGCCAGCGAGGGGGCGGGACTGGGGGCAGGGCCTAGCTACAGCTTCCGGCGGAAGATCCTGGGAGCAAGATGGCTGCCACCCAGACCAAGCTTTTCGTCTTTGAGAAGGTGTGGGGGCTTACTGAGGGGAACCGAGCGGGTCTCTTGTGGCTCTGCTCCCCCAGCCTGTGAGCAGCGCCCGCGACCTTTGCTGAGCCTAGCGGTGCCCAGAACCCGTTCCCCTCTGACCCTGGTCTCGGGAGAGTTGGTGAGATCTGTTATTGTGGCCTGGGACCGCATTCCAAACTCTCATGCCCATTCATTCCGTAAACTCCGCAGTCCTGGCCCCTTAGAGGAAGGAACTCACAGAATAGGTGGGGAATTATGGAAAACATCTTTACTCCGGGGGCTGGTGAGCACCACGATGCGAGCGGTTGATGGACAGTGTGGATGTCGAGCTCAGGGTTTCGGGGAATGAACACTCCATCTGGATAGGGGAGGGCAAACCACCCCAAGGCACAGAGGCCAGAGCTGGGTTTTAAAGATCTGGAGTAAGGCTGTTGCCTGAACGGAGAGCAGCAAGACCCTGGAGGGGTGAAGTGGTTTTAACATTTGGGGGCAAATGGTTTGCATTGAGGGAGCAAGGGAGAAAGAAGGACAGGTGGGCAGGTCTCAAGTTAGGAGGGTCTTATATGCCGTGCTAAGGAATTTGGGCTCTGTCCGGTGGGCATTAGTGAGCTTGTGGAGGATATTAAACAGGATAGTGACGTGATCCGATTTGCACTTTCTTGGATTCATTCTAGTGACTGTATAGAAAAGACAGTCAAACTGGAAGCAGTGAAGGTATCAGAGTAACCAGAGGTGAGATGTAGATCTGAAAGGGGACGGGGAGGAGTGTTTCTCACAGGTCATATTGTATACCTAAAAGACTAGGGATTCTCCTTCCCCTCCCAGCTGCTGTCTTGCTAGCGGTGTTGACGAAGCTCGTTCCAGGAGCGTGGACCGCATTGGTTCAGAAGGCCCTTGGTCTTTACAGGTGGGCTGGCAGAGGAGGTGGAGGACAGAGTTCATGCTGCTTCTGTTCCTTTTGGAGACATCGCAGAAACTTAGTTTCTTCTGGTGAAACAGGTGAGACCTTTCAGTGTCTCATCTTCAGATTCCTAACATCCGGAAGAGAACTTCAGAAAAAAATTTTAAGTCATGTACGTTCTGTGTATGCTTGGTATGTAGCAAAATTCAGGAGGATGTCTCTCTAGGTCAACATGACTGTGATCTTGGTGATGGAAGAGGAACGTTCTGAGGACAACAGGGCCAGGGTTGTGGTGTGGCTCTGGGCTGAAATCCACAGAGATTGACAGTTTGTTGGATTGAGGAAAGGCTTTCTCCACATTGGAACCATTTGGGGCCTTTGATTTCTGATCATTTAATATACACACTGTATGGTAGGATTCAGTAGGAGGATAGTTTTTAAAAAATCTTGAAAGGTCCGGTGTTGTTTCATGCCACCTGCTGGGTAGCTATACCCCACCGCACCTGCTGATCAGACCTCCTTTGTTGTCATCTGTGCTTTTAAATAGCAAAGGGCAGCAGGGATGCTCAGCTGCAACAGTGAGGGCTCTGGCCTCTGCTCACCCCGGGGGGAGTTTCCCTAAAATGGTATCACAGTTACCATGTACGTTTCTATGTGATCCTTGGTTGTTATTCTCTAAGATAGGAGTTTTAGACCCAGCTGTGCCACTAACTCTGGGTGTGATACTTAAACTGTCTGAGGCTTCGTTCCTTAAATAAAACAGTAAGAGTCGTTTTTTGCGTGCTATACCATCCCTGAATTCTATAAATTAGTAACTCCTGTTGCTCTCGCTGTCTGCCGGCCAACATAACCTTTTCCTGAGGACAAGCACTAGGTGCTTCACAAGTAGTCACCTAACTCAGTAGTGAGGTCGGCACTCTGTACTCATTTGGTGCTCAGTTGGAGTGAATAATTTTTTTAAAAGATTTTATTTATTTATTTGACAGGGAGAGCCAGAGAGGACATGCAGGGAGAATGGCAGAGGGAAAAGGAGAAGCAGGCTCCCCATGGAGCAGGGAGCCCGACGGGAGGCTTGATCCCAGGACCCTGGGATCATGACCCAAGTTGAAGGCAGCTGCTTAACCGACAGAGCCACGGATGGAGTGAATAACTGATAAACAACTTAATCTACATTCTATAAGTCTTATAAACAAAAGTTGTTAAAATGCCTGGAAAGTACCTTAAGACTTAAATTCTGTAGTGGTAGAATTGGATGGTACGAAGTTTAAAAATTCACTTCCCTGTTTAGCCATGTTTACTTAAAATTACTTTAAAATTTCTGGAAGCATCTAAAATTAGATTTCTTTATCTTTTTAATTTTTATTATTTATGGGGCGCCTGGGTGGCTCAGTTGGTTAAGCGTCTGCCTTGGGCTCAGGTCATGATCTCAGCGTCCTGGGATTGAGCCCCTGCATAGGACTCCCTGCTCAGCGGGAGCCTGCTTCTCTCTCTCCCTCTGCCCCAACCCCCTGCTTATGCTCTCTTACTCTCTCTGTGTCAAATAAATAAAATCTTTAAAAATAAATAAGTAAAGACTTTATTTATTTATTTGTCTGAGAGAGAGAGAGCACGAGCAGAGGGAGCGGCAGGCAGGGTGGGTACGCACAGCAGAAATTTACTGTCCTAGCTCTACTACCTCTGCAGGCTAGAAGTCCTCCATCAAGGTGCTGGCAGGTTTGTGCTCCCTCTGAAGGCTCTAGGGAAGAATCCTGCCCTCCCTAGCTTCTGGGGGCTCCTGGCAGTCGTTGGCATTCTTTGGCTTATAACCGCATGAGCCCTGTCTTTTGCCCGTGACCGCACGGGCTGCATTCGCTGCATGCGTCTGTGTCTCCTCTACTTAGAAGGGTACCAGTCATGGCACTTAGGGCCCATCTTAACCCAGTATGAACTCATCTAGACTAATTATGTCTGCAAAGACCCTATTTCTAACTAGGGCCACGTTCTGAGATTTGGGTGGACATGAGATTTCGGGGGACATTTATTCAACCCCCAAAACCCTGGTTTGGTGGGGACCGTTGCTGAGGGACTGGACGTTCTGGATGAAGGAAGGTCCAGCAGGCCGGGCTCATAGTTCCCCTCATGTAGGCAAAATATGGAAGACAGACCCTGAAGAGCCCCAAGCCTTCTGGGGCCTAGCATTGCCGCTCCTGGCTCCTGTGTGTATTCTGCTCCCACAACCTGAGCACACATTCCTACATCACCAGCTCTAACGAGCAGTTAGTGTGCACTGTTTGTTAAATGCATCTAACCTCGGTGGTGGGTAGGTAGGAAAGGAAAATGTGTCTTTTTTTCCTGTGCTTATGCTACTGAGGTTTTATTTCAGTGCAAGCCACAGGAAGAGTGGGACTGTGAGCATGAACTCATGTTCTCTTAGCAGGGTGCTCACAGCAGCCGACAGCCTGGTCTGGCTGAGAATCTCTGCTTTCTGCTGAAGCCCTTCTGGGATACTCTGTGAGAATACAGGAGCCCCTCAGGTGCCTACCGTGTTTCTAGTTCCCACAGTTCCAAAGTTATCTACGGAGCAGAAGTTGTCCTTATGGGAAAGGAGTCACTAGGAACTGGCTACTTACAAAATGAATTCTCATTCACAAATCCTTTCCATTGAACATTCTCATAAATGCCGACCGTCTATGTGGCCAGTCTCTCCCTGACACAGAGGAGCGAGTCTCTTTCCTCTCGCAGTTTGTATCTGCGTTGGGGGTCAGCAAACTTTGGACGACAGGCCACATCTGGCCTGCAGCCTGTTTTTGTATGGCCTGTGAGCTAAGTCGTTTTTAATGTGTTTAATGGGTCATGGCAGGGGAAAGAAAAGAATATGCACCAGAGACTGTGTATGACCCACAAAAAATATCTACTGTCTAGCTCTTGACGGAAAGTTTGCTGGCCTCCAGGCTAGGGCGATGTGCCGCAAATAGAGGGTAAATGGCTTCAAGGGTGAACTGTGAAGCTGGTGCCAGAGGCGGGGTTCCTCGAAGCGTGTGAAAGTGATCATGGAAAACGGCTGTGGTAAGCTCTTGTCAACAGAGTGGAGACTCTTTTGAGCCCTTGAAAAGTGGCTGTCTCGTAAAGTTAAACCAAAAAAAACCTGCAAGGATTGTGACAGGATGAGTGCTTCAGGAGAAACTGATTTAAATTCTTACTGCTGCTGTAAAAAATTACCACCAATTTAGTGGCTTTAAAACACTGCAAATGGGAGTACCTGGGTGGCTTAGTCGGTTAAGCGTCTGCCTTCAGCTCAGGTCATGACCCCAGGGTCCTGGGATCAAGCCCCGCATCAGGCTCTCTGGTCAGCTCGGGGCCTGCTTCTCCCTCTCCCGAGCCCTGCTGGTGTTCACCTTTCTGTCAGATAATTAAATAAAATCTTAAAACAAAAACAAAAACAGCACAAATGCATTATCTTACCGTTCTAGAGGTCAGAAGTCCAGAGTGGGTCTCACTGAGTGAGCAGGGCTCCATTCCTTGTGGAGGCTCTAGGGAGAGTCTCTTTCTTTGCATTTTCCAACTTGTAGAGATTGACCTCATTCCTTGGCTTTTGGTTCCTTTTATCTTCAAGCCAGCAGTGGCCAGGTGAGTCTTTCTCACACTGCATCACTCTGAAACTAATTCTCCTCCTCCCTCTGCACATTTTGAGCCCTCCTGTGATTACTCTGGGTGCATCTGAATAATCCAGTATGATATCCTTATTTTAAGGTCAGCAGACTAGTGACCTTAATTCCGCCTGCAACCTTACTTCCTTCTCGCTATGTAATTCTGCATATTCATAGGTTCTGGGGAATGGGCTGTGGACATCTTCAAGGGTACCATTATTTTGCCTACAACAAAACTCTTAAATGTTTGCACCCTCCCATTTTTTATCTTTATGATCAATTTTTTATTTTCTTTATGATCAATCTTCATGACTGGATATGAAATAAGGATATACCATGCTATTGTTCAATTTTTTTTTAATTGCTAGAAGTGAAATTAGTACTTGATTCATCTGTGTTTCTAAAGTAGAGTAAGAGGATAGCTCTAATTAAGACTTATCTCATTAAATTAAAAAATCTTTTTTCTTTTTTTTTTTAGTTTTCATGAAAAAAAAACAAAACAAACCTTTTTATTTTTAAAGATTTTATTTATTTATTTGACAGAGAGAGCACAAGTAGGCAAAGTGGCAGGTAGAGGGAGAAGAGAAGTAGGCTCTCCGCTGAGCAAGGAGCCCACCGTGGGGCTGGATCCCAGGACCCTGGGATCATGACCTGAGCTGAAGGCAGACGTTTAATCAACTGAGCCACCCAGGTGCCCCACAAATCTATCTACTGGGGCGCCTGGGTGGCTCAGTGGGTTAAAACCTCTGCCTTCAGCTGAGATCATGATCCCAGGGTCCTGGGATCCAGCCCCAAATCGGGCTCTCTGCTCAGCGAGGAGCCTGCTTCCTCCTCTCTCTCTGCCTGCCTGCCTACTTGTGATCTGTGTCTGTCAAATAAATAAATAAAATCTTAAAAAAAAAATCTATCTACTTACCTTTTCCCAGTATCAGTTATTCTTGGATAATAAAATATTCCTATACATCATTCCATGTTCTCTGTTACTCTTTCATCAGACATGGCCCCCACCAGCCAGCAATACTGTTTTGTCTCCCATTTAGTGCTGATCTTGATTTTTTTCGTAAAGATTTTATTTATTTGAGAGAGAAAGAACTAGTTGGGGGGCAGGGAGAAAGAGAAGCAGACTCCCCCACTGAGCTGGGAGCCCCATGCGGGGCTTGATCCTAGGACCCCAAGATCATAACCTGAGCCAAAGGTGCCCCTGATCTTGAGCCACCCAGGCACCTCTGATCTTGATTTTTTAAAGTGGACTCAATACACAGTAACTGCATTTACCCTTATAATTTCTGAGTTCTGAGCTCAGATCCGAAGATGCCAGCACAGAACTTCCTGTTGGTGTTGAAAGAAAAGAAGTATGTGGTGGCTCAGGGACAGTTTAGCTTTGTGCTTAGCTTGCCCTTGGGGGAGTGTGGGCTCCCGGCATAGAATTAATCATGAGCAGGTCTCAGACTTCTTAGAAGTAAATGGAATTTAAACAAAAAAGATTTTATTTATTTAGTTGACAGAGACACACAGAGAGAGACGGAACACAAACAGAAGGAGTGGGAGAGGGAGAAGCAGGCTTCCTGCTGAGCAGGGAGCCCGATGTGGGCCTTGATCCTAGGACCCTGGGACCATGACCTGAGCTGAAGGCAGACGCTTAATGACTGAGCCACCCAGGTGTCCTTTTTTTTTAAACAAGGTTTAAGGGACACCTGGGTGGCTCAGTTGTTAAGCATCTGCCTTCAGCTCAGGTCATGATCAAGCCCTGTGTCGGGCTCCCTGATTGACGGGAAGCCTGCTTCTCGCTCTCCCACTCCCCCTGCTTGTGTTCCCTCTCTCACAGTCTCTGTCAAATAAATAAAACCTTTAAAAAAAATTTTAAGATAAAACAAGGTTTAAGCAGCTAAGTTGTATTGCAGTCTTTTCAGAATGAATTGAACTCTGTGGGCAGACAATTCGTGTCCATTTAGCCAACCTGGTGAGGATTAAGGAAGGCTCATCTCGACCAGGGGAGTGGGGGCAACTGCAGATTCCTCGTCATGTCCTCAACTTTGGCCTCTGCTGTCCTTTTTTTTTTTTTTTAAAGATTTTTATTTATTTATTAGAGACACAGCAAGGAGGGAACACAAGCAGGGGGAGTGGGAGAGGGAGAAGTAGGCTTCCTGCTGAGCAGGGAGCCTGATGTGGGGCTTGATCCCAGGACTCTGGGACCACGACCTGAGCCGAAGGCAGATGCTTAATCCCTGAGCCACCCAGATGCATCCATCCTCTGCTGCCTTTTTATCCCCGTCTCCCTTGCTGCCGAGGTGGCGTGTGTTCACGGGTAGAGGAGTGTACGGCGGGGAAGGGAGTGTGGCAGCTCCGTGGAAACGGAGGTTGAGATTCTCCGCAAAGTCAGAGCCATTGTCCCCATGCAAGTCTTGCTCCGGGACGTGACGTAGACACAGACTGTGCCCTTCCAGCCTTGACAGTGGCTGGGACTTCCCTTTTGGCTCAGCTCAGTCCTGCTTTGGTTCTCTCGTCTGCCTCTTCATGAGAGCTCCACAGGGTGTCCACTTTGCTGACAGAATAGCGAAGAACTGGGCACAGCTGAGGAGCCGTGGGCCAGCAGCTTGAATTTCTGAGCATTTGTTCGATTCTTTCCTTTCAGTGTGGGCAGTGATGACTGGCTGAAGAAGTTTTCTGGGAAGACTCTCGAAGAGAATAAAGAGGAAGAAGGGTCGGAGCCTCCCAGAGGGGAACCCAGGAGGTGAGATGGAAGGCATGCGCCTCCCCAGAAGGGCTGGCACTTCCCACCCAGGGTGCTTCTGAGGGGGGCGGCGCTGGGTGAGCTAAAAGGAGAAGCTGGGCTTTCTCCTCCATGCGGGGCTCTGGGTGAGAAGTTGCTGTGCGTGCTTGGGTACCGGCTTGTGACTGCTGGAACTGGGCGGGGGTCTGAGCTGAGAAAGGACTGTGAGGACGCCCCCTCACCAGCACCCGCCGTTCTGACCTTTCCCACAGCCTCACTGAAGCCTTTGGCACCAGCTCGCTGTCTTCCTATTCCTGGCCTGATTCCAGAGAGGCCCCAGCCCCTCAGAATGTACCAGGTGCCAGGCACTTCCTGCCTCAACACTTTCTCCTGCATCTCCATACCCCATCACGACCCTGGCTTCTGGGGGTAAATAAGTGAGCTCCCCCTCATCTGTCCACCCTTGGAGCAGCGGTGTTTGTGGGAGTTCCTCGCTTAGCCCTTGGCTCCTCTCTGCATGCTGTCCTTGCAGTTTCGGCCACCGTGGCCTGTGCCTGGGCTTATCACAGCCACTCAGCCTGCTGCTGATTTCCTGATGTCGAGGGCTAGGCTTGACCTCTCTCCTAAGTTTCACGTGTTTTTGCCTGCATGTCTCCCAGTCACCATAAATCAACAGAGCCTATCCCGAGTGGATTTCCTCTCTCCCAGTCGCCATAGATCAGCGTAGTACGTGCTAAGTGGATTTCCTCTCTCCTTCCGGCCTGACCATCCTGAGTCCCTGATCAGAGTGAATTCTGGTGTCTCCCGCAGCCGCCCAAACCAGGGACTCCTGTGTCCTCTCCGGCCCCTCATCACCGTCCACACCTGCTGCGTTGCCATATACCCTGCTAATGTTCCCTCTGCATCTGCTCGCATCTCCCCTCCTGTTTGTTCCCGCCTAGGGGGCTTGGTTCAGCCTCTCTCATCGCTCCTACGAATAGTGACATAGTGACGGCAGCTCCCTAGCTGGTGTCCCTGCCCTGGGCTGGCTTGCTCCTGTCCTGAGCAGCCAGGGGGAGCTTTCTGAGGCTCAGAGCTGGCCATATTGCTCTCTTCAAGCCTTCTGAGGACTCCTCTTCTGCAACGATGAGTCCAGGCTCCTTCAGGGGCCCAGAAGGACCCTCCATGTTCGGACCCCACTCACGTCTCCACGTTGTGTCCCCATTTGGCATTCTAGGACAGAGTTTGTAGGTCCTTAGAAATCTCTGTGTTTTCACATAAGCAGTTCCTTGGCCTGGAAGTTCCCTTTCCAACTGACTTTATCTCGCTCACTCTGTTCACCTTTCATCACTGAGTTCAGTCCCTACCTTTGCCAGGAAACTTTTCTGACTCCTCCAGTGGAGTGAGATAAGGTCCCTTCTGGGTTTCCATGGGCCCTGGGCCCCTCGGGCACCCCTAGTCCTGGCACTTAGGGCATTATTTTGACAGTATTTATATAACAGATGTTGAAATGTTGCTTGCTCTGTACCAGGCACTGTTCTAAGTGCTTTACCGATATTGAATCCTGATGATAACCCTTGGAGGTAAGTACTACTACTGTCTCCAACTCCAGGTGACAAAACTGAGCCCAGGGAGAGACAATAACTTGCCCAACACGTCGCAGCTCCGAAGTGGTGGTGGACTCGCGATGGGAGGACTCGCGATGAGAGGCTGTGTGGGGCCGGGGCTCTGTGCCTCCCGCGTTCCCGAGGCCAGCGCTCCCCCACTGGGCCAGGTCCTCAGGGGCCTGATTTCACAGTTCCAGTATTTGGCCTACAAGCTCAACATGTTAACATCGACCTCTTCATCACACCACAGATAGCTCAGAGACCAAGGTTTCCTCTAGCAAACGACGGTCGGGTTTGTACTGGCTGTTGTATTTCTCAGTGAGTCATCCCGGTGCACTTGGAGCACAAGGCAAGGCCCGACCTCCTCGCTGTCTCCTGTGTGCTCGGGGCCCCAGCCCGAGCAGCCCTTTCTGCTTCCGCTGCAGCCAGGCTAGGACCTCTAGGGCGCAGCATGGAGGGAGGTCATGGGTCCCTGTGACTCGAGTAATGGGGGTAGGCTTGAACTGGGGTTGTTTTTCATTTCGTTTTGTTTTTTTTAAAGATTTTATTTATTTATTTGACACACAGAGAGAGACTATAAGCAGGGGGAGCAGTAGAGGGAGCAGCAGAGGGAGATGGAGAAGCAGGCTCCCCAATGATCAGGGAGCCCCACCTAGGGCTCGATCGCAGGACCCTGGGACCATGACTTGAGCAGAAAGCAGATGCTTAACCGGCTGAGTCACTTAGGCACCCCTGAACTGGGGTTTGTGGGTGTGAAGAGCAGAGCACTGCAGGCCAGGGAGGTGGGGTTCTGTGACCCAGGGCCAGGGTGCAGCATTGTGTGTGTGGTGAGGTCCCCATCACTGGGGACCCGGCTGGCAGCTGCCTTCCACCTCCCCTTCTGCGGCCCCAAGCCTTCCCTGAGGGTACCTGGCTGCAGCCCGCTCCCCCCATCTGGGTTCTTGGTGTAGATGCGGAAGACTCACTCTCCGACTTGGGAAGGCGAGGTAGTCTCCAGCCTAACCATTTCTTCTGCATCCACGGGGAGCCCACGGCAACAAAGGCCCGGTCAAACCCTCAGGTGTATGTGGACATCAAGACTGGGAACAAGCCAGCCCGCCGCATCCAGATGCTGCTGCGTTCAGACGTCGTCCCCATGACAGCAGGTGAGCGGGACTGGGGCAGGACGCTGGAGGCCGAGCAGGCTGGGGAGGAAACTGCCTGGAATTGGAGACTTTAACACTTTTTACCTGAGCCCTTCCGAGGCATCCGGGACCCCAGCATCTCATCACATGAGTCTGAGCACACAGTTTTGAAGTTCTATAAAGGCTTAGGACCATTAGAAAGAATAGGGAGTTGAAACTCATAAATTGTATTTTTTTTTTTTGTAGTTTTGTTTTGATATATTTGCAGGCTTACAGATAAGTGGAATAAGAATTCTGTAAGAAGGGGCGCCTGGGTGGCTCAGTGGGTTAAAATCTCTGCTTTTGGCTCAGGTCATGATCCCAGGGTCCTGGGATTGAGCCCTGCATCGGTTTTTCTGCTCTGCAGGGAGCCTGCTTCCTCTTCTCTCTCCCTGCCTGCCTTTCTTGCCTACTTGTAATCTCTGTCAAATAAATAAATAAAATCTTTAAAAAAAAAAAAAGAATTCTGTAAGAATAGTACAGGGAACTCATATCCTTTATCCACTCATTAACTTATTTTTGCCTCCTACTCTTTTCCATTTAACTTATACACACAGATAGATATACTTCCCCCCACTCTGCCAGCTGAGAGGAGGTTGAAGACATCATGCCTCTTGACCCCTAGATAGTTGAGTATACATTTCCTAAGAACAAGAATGTTCTCTTACGTGATCACAGCGTGACCATCAATATCAGGAAACCGAGCATCCGTGCACTGTTTCCTAGTCTTCAGGCCATGCTCAGATTTCATCACCTTCCCCGGTACCATCCTTTCTAGTAACTGTAGCGGTTGTCCTTCCCTGGCAAGGACTCACGCTGCACGGCAGGGTCAGGACTCTCTAGTCTCCCTCTGTTTGGAGCAGGGTCTCGATGTCTTTCCTGATCTTGATGATTTTGAAGAGAATAGGCCTGTTTTTAAGACCGTTTCTCAGTGTTTGCCTGGTACTTCCCAGTGATGTTCTCTCCCTGGAACACCTCACTACTGCGTCATGTAAGGACGTGCGTGAAGGTGTCACTCCAAGTATTTGTGACGTTAACTTTGGCTGCTTGCTTAAGGAGCCGGCTGCCAACTTTCTCCACTTTGAAGCGACTATCTGTAGGGCTTTAAATTGACAGCTAACATTTTTTTCTCCTCACTGCCTCCGCACCCCCCCCCCCCACTGCCGCATCTCTTTGAGGTAGCTGCTATTCACAGGTGTATGTTTCCTATTTTCTTAAATATTCTGAATGCTCATTTTTACCCATAATCCTTTTTTTTTGTTTAAATTTAGCCTTTTAGGGACGCCTGGGTGGCTCAGTTGGTTAAGCAGCTGCCTTCGGCTCAGGTCATGATCCCAGCGTCCTGGGATCGAGTCCCACATCGGGCTCCTTGCTGGGCAGGGAGCCTGCTTCTCCCTCTGCCTCTGCCTGCCTCTCTGTCTGCCTGTGCTCGCTCGCTCGCTCTCCCTCTCTCTCTGACAAATAAATAAATTTTTAAAAATCTTTAAATTTAGCCTTTTAAAAAATGTTTATCGATGTCATCATTGCACATGGTTTAAAGAAAATCATTGTGAAGTTTGTCATAACGTGATGTTCTTCTGCTCCCTCCCCAGTATCGTAATTTTTCTGCCTCCCAAAGGCAACATTCATTTCTTTCAGATGTTTATTTTGGCTTCTATTGCTCTATTTCTGAAACACATACTCGCGTTACCGCTACTTAATATTTTTTTTTCTTCAGTTTTTGGCTATAATTTAGGTCAGACTTTGTGGGAAACAGACTCCTGGAGGATTGCATGCGGAAAGTTTATCAGGGAGGGATCTCAAGGACCACTCTTGCAGGGGAATGAGGGGAGCAGATTGGGCAGAGGGGGAAATGGAGCCACCATGCAGTCACACTGAAGCCTTGGCTGGTCCCAGGGGGACACTGGAGCTTTGATAGCCCTTCTGACTTGTTCTGAATTGAAGCCTGGAGGCCAGGCCTCTGAAGCCCCCTCTCCCCAGGTCATGAGTTCTGGCTGATTCCCAGGAGGACATTTCCTTGGATGCATCTTCTCCTGGGCCTGGCAGCATCTCAGGCTCCCGAGAGGTGAGAGAGTGAGGGGCTGGTCTTGAAGGAGATCTGAGTGGCTTCCCCAGGCATCACTGCAGTCCACTTTGGCCACCACTCAGATCCTCCTTGGCTGCTGCACCTCAGTCTCCTGACTCTTACCCCTGCCCAACCTCTGAGGTGTTGCAGGGACCCAGAGCGCAACCCTTTGTGGTTTCTTAACCTCTTAGCCCAGTGTCTGCTTCTTAGACCCGATTCTTTACTCGGTGAAAATGAAAGTCCCAGCTCTTAGATCTTTCCAACACATAGTTTTTAGAAAATAGTGTTATGTCATGATTATAATATGATAAAAAATGAAAGGAAAGTGAGTTATAATAAAATAGTACGTAAATGCTTGGACACAACTAAACGTGAAATATTTATTTATTTATTTATTTTTAAGATTTTATTTATTCATTTGACAGAGATAGCGAGAAAGGGAACACAGGCAGGAGAAGAGGGAGAGTAAGAGACAGGCTTCCCGCTAAGCAGGGAGCCTGATGTGGGGCTCGATCCCAGGATGCTGGGATCATGACCAGAGCTGAAGGCAGATCCTTAATGACTGAGCCACCGAGGCGCCCCCATGTGAAATTTTTAAACGTGCACTTCTGCCTAGCGCCACGGTGAGCAGGGTGGACAGATACAGGGGTATTCTGTTGGCAGGATCACAGTACTATGATTTTCTGAAACTGAAAATCTCTTGGTAAAATTCTGAACAAAAGAAAAAATTAGGGGTGTCTGGGTGGCTTAGTGGGTTAAGCCTCATGATCTCAGGTCCTGCGATCGAGCCCTGCATCGGGCTCTCTGCTCAGCGGGAAGCCTGCTTCCCCCAGCCCCCCGCCTGCTTCTCTGCCTACTTGTGATCTTTCTCTGTCAAATAAATAAATAAAATCTTTAAGAAAAAAAGAAAATAATTAAATGTTCTCTCAGTTTATGTGGTAGATCTGTTTCTGGAAAAATTCAATGCAAAAAATAAGGTTTTGTGTTTTTTTCCTAAGATTTATTTATTTATTGGGGCACCTGGGTGGCTTAGTCAGTTAAACATCTGCCTTCAGCTGGGGTTGTGGTCCCAAGGTCCTAGGATCGAGTCCTGCATCGGGCTCGCTGATCAGCGGAGAGTCCGTTTCTCCCTCTCCCTCACCTCTTCCCCGTCTCCCCCCTCTTGTGCTCTCCTACTTGCTCACTCTCTTGAATGGATAAATAAAATCTTTAAAGAAAAGATTTTTAAATTTATTTTAGAGAGAGCAGGGGAGGGGGTCATGGGGCACACAGAGAAGGAGAAGGAATCTTAAGCAGACTCCCCCCTGGGTGTGGAACCCAATGCAAGGCTTGCTCCCAGGACTCTGAGTTCATGACCAGAGCCAAAACCAAGAGTTAGCCACTTAACCAGCTGAGTCCCCCAGGAGCCCCTAAGTCTTTGGATTTTTATGTAAAATGGAGTTAGGTTCTTAAGAATTTTCTCTGCTACATGAATGTTTCTCAGGGCATTTGAAAGTCTGAGAGGATTAAGAATAATTCTTTCTTAGGGCACCTGGGTAGCTCAGTCAGTTAAGTGTCCAACTCTTGATCTCAGCTCAGGTCTTGATCTCAGGGTCATGAGTTCAAGCCCCATGTTGGGCTCCATACTGGGCAGGGAGCCTACTTAAAAAGAAAAAGAATTATTCTTCCTTACTCGGGACATTGCAAGACATTTAGATTCCTTGCTCCCTTCCCCCTAATGCCAATATCACCTCGGGATTACTGACAACCAAAACATAACCTTGGAGTTTCCAAGTAGCCTCGAGGGGGCAGTCTTACCCTACTTAGAACCAGCGCCCTTGGCTGTCCCTTCCCATCTCGGGAGCGAATCCTGCCCTCCCGTCAGCCATGCCGGTCTCCCCCGTCCTCCCCTTGACGTCCCATGGGTGACTCAGAGCTCACGGGCTCTCTTGCTGCTTCCCTGCCAGATGCTTCTTCCCCATGTCCTCGTCTCTGTCCGCGCCGCTGCCGCCCACTTAGCTGCCAGCTCGACCTAGCGTCATCCTCGACCTCGCTCCTCCGCCACACCCGTCAGACCCACGTGTCTTTTCGGTTGTTTTTCGGTCTGCCTGTTCTTCACCCTCCCTCCGCGAGCACCAGGTCCTCACGCTTGTCTCCGTGTTTCCACTCCTGCCTCTCCCCTCCCGGATCAGCGTGCAGGGCGGTCCGAGAGCGTCCTTTCCAAACAGAAACCCGCTCACCCCACTGCCCGGCCGAGAGCCCTCCCGTGGCTGCTTCGCCCGTGTGGCATCCAGGGGGACCGACTGGCCTGGGGCCTGGCACCGCCCCAAGCTCCCCGAATGTGCTGCTCCGCCCTCTGTCCCCGCGGCAGTCTTCATGTCACAGCTCACTCCCCCCCAGGGCCTTGCTCATGCCACCTCCTCTCCTGGAACATTTTTCCTTTGGTGTGGACAGGGTTCACGCCTCACTTCCTTCAGGTGCCATGCCCCTTGGGCGAGAGGCCTGTCCTGCCCTCGCTCTCTAGAATGGGCATTCCTGTCATCCCTTCTTTGTCGTCAGTGTTGGCTTTCCTCATATATTTAATATCAGCCTCATGAGGGCAGGACACAGTCTGTCTTAATCACTGCTGTATTCTAAACAGCGTAAATAAATATTTGAATACTTCAAGCGGAGGTTCCCGGGCTGATCTGTTACATGTCAGCCCTGATCACCTCCAGCACTGAGAGTGGAAGCGGTCACGGTCACCATCCACCGGGAGCGCGCCGTCTCGAGGCCGGCCATGGAGAGCGGGCTTTCTCGTGGACACCCGCGAGCTTACAGCTCCTTGGACTACGCTCCCCTCAGCCCCGCCAAACCTGGGCTTTTTAAACTCAAATGTTACCTCCTCCTGAAGCCTTCTGCGGTCCTGTAACCTGTGTGTTTGTGTGTGACACACGTGCACGTAGGTGACTGTGTCTTGTGCTTCCATTTGCTGAACAAGTGTCTGTACCACTAGGCTTTGCTGTTCTGTAGCATGATTTTTTTTTTTTTAAGAGCGTTACAGGGATGCAGTTCACATACCATTCAGTTCACCCATTTATTTATTTATTTTTTAAAAGATTTTGTTTTCTTTATTTGACAGAGATCACAGGCAGGCAGAGAGGCAGGCAAGGGTGGGTGGAGAAGGAGGCTCCCTGCTGAGCAGAGAGCCCGATGCGGGGCTCGATCCCAGGACCCTGAGACCATGACCTGAGCCGAAGGCAGAGGCTTTAACCCACTGAGCCACCCAGGTGCCCCTCGGTTCACCCATTTAAAGTATACATCTCGGCGGTTTGTACTGTACTCATAGTTATGCGGTCATTACCACAAATAATTTGAGAACATTTTTCTCCGAAAGGAAACCTCACCCCGTTTAGCATTCCCCATGTTGTCCCCCAGCCTGAAGCAAACACTGTCTTCCTGGTTTTGCCTACCCCGGACAGGTCATGTAGATAGAAGTACACAGTATGTGGCCTTTTGTGGCCGGCTTCCACTTGGCGTAATGTTTTCAGAAAAGTTCATCAATGGTATAGCAGTATCGGTACGTCATTCTTTTTTGTTGCCGGTGAATATTCAGCGCATGGATGTACCATAGTTTGTTTATCCATTCATACGTGGACGGACATTTGTGGTGTTTATACTCCGGGTATTATGACTAACGCTGCTGTGAACACGCATGTGCGTTTTAGTGTGGACGCATGTTTTCATTTCTCCCGGACAGATACGCTGGGCCACATGATAACCATTTTTTAATATTTTGAGGAACTGCCGGACCATTTTCCAAAGTGGCTGCACCATTTGGTATTCCCATCCGCAGCCTGTGAGGGCTCCCGGTTTTCTGCACGTGCCCGCCGCCCCGGGTACTGTCTCTTTTATATCCTCTTTGTGTTGTCCTAGTGGTATGAAGGGCCGTCTCACTCTGGTTTTGTTTTGCATTTCCCTGATGGCTAATGATACTGAGTATCTTTTCAGGTGTTTATTGACCGTTTGTGTATCTTCTTCAGATCCTTTACCCATTTTTTATTGCTGAATTGCAAGAGTTCTTTCAATATTCTAGGTATAGGTCTCTTATCAGATACATGATTTGCAAGTGTTTTGTCATTCTGTGGATTGTTGTCTTCTTTCTTTACAGTGTGCTTTGAAGCACAAAGGCTTTAATTCTGCTGAAGTCCAGTTTATCTATCTTTTCTTCCATCAGTATATTTTTGACATCATAACTAAGAAAGTTTTGCCTAACCTAAGATTATGAAGATTTACTCCTATATTTTCTTCTAAGAGTTTTATGGCTTAGCTCTTACATTTAGGGCTTTGATCCATTTTGAGTTAATTTTTGTGTTATAATGTGAGAAAAGAGGTCTCATTTCCTTCTTTTGCATGTTGGATGCCCAGTTGTCACAGCATCATATGTTGAAAAGGCTGTTCTTTTCCTGTTTAAATGTCTTGGCATCCCTGTTGATGCCAATAAAACCATCCCTGGGTTTTATTTTTTGGCCTTTCTTCTGTCTCATTGATCTATAGATCTGTCCTATGCCAGTCCCATGCTGTCATGTATCCTCTAGCTCCATAGTACATTTTGAATTTGGCAAGTGTGAGTCCTCCACGATTTTTTTTTTTTTTTCAGATTGTTTTGGCTGTTCTAGGGCTCTAGCATTTCCATATGAATTTTGGGAATAACTTGTCAATTTCTGCAAAAAAACCAGCTGGGATTTTGATAGAGGTTGCACTAAATCTATAGATCAGTTTGGAAAGTGTTGCCATCTTAACAGTATTAAGTTTTCCAGTCCATACATGGGGGTCTTTCCATTTGTTTAGGTCTCCTTTCACCTCTTTCAGTAATATTTTATAGTTATCAGAGTATAAGCCTACACTTTTTTCTTTTGTTTTCTTCTGTTTTTTTTTTTCAGGAAACCTCTTTATTGGGCAAAGCCAGCCTACCCTTGGCCTGCAGGAGACAAGGAATGTGGAGAAGGAGGATCTTGCAAGGTCAGGGACCCGGACATTTTGCGGGGCCAGCAGAGGGCAGAAGCGAGGGTGTTAAATTTATTCCTAAGTTTTTAATTTTTTTGCTGTTATTGGAAATGGAGTTATTTCTTTTTTTAAAGATTTTATTTATTTATTTGACAGAGAGTGAGATAGCACAAGCAGGGAGAGTGACAGGCAGAGAGGGAGAAGGAGGCTCCCCGCTGAGTAGGAATCACGACATGGGGCTTGATCCTAGCACCCTGGAACCATGATATGAGCCAAAGGCAGATGCTTAACTGACTGAGCCACCCAGGCACCCCTGGAATTGTTTTCTTGATTTAATTTTCAGATTGTTCATTGCTAGAGTACAGAAATAGATTTTTGTATATTGATCTCGTATTCTGCAACCTTGCTGAATTTATTAGTCCTGATAATTTTCTAGAGAATTCCTTAGGATTTTCTGTATACCAGATCATGTCATCTGCAAATTTCACTTCATTTTTTTGCCATTTCCCCTAACTAGAACTTTTACTACAATGTTGAATGGACATGGTGAGGACAAACATCTTGGTATTATTCCTGACTTTAGGGGGGAAATATCTGGTCTTCACCATGTGGGGGTTTTTTGGTAGGTGCTCTTTATCAGACTGGGGAAGTTCCCTTCTATTCCTTTTTTGTCGAGTGTTTATCATGAAAGGTATTGGTTTTATAACATGCCTTTTCCGTGTCTGTGGAGAGGACGGTGTGGTTTTTATACTTTATTCCGTTAAGGTGCTGTATTGTATTGCTTTTTGGATGTTAAACCAGCTTTGCGTTCCTGAGACGAATCCACAGTTAGTTACCTTTTGAGTGGCTAGACTGTGAGCTACACCGGGGCTTAACAGGGGCCTTGTTACAAAGTAGAAATGAAAGCACAGACCAATCTAAAATGATTTAAGCAGCTCTGCTCACCATTTCCTTGACTGTCCATTGAGCGAAAAACTGAGGGATCCACATGGTGTTGGCCTGGAGTCTGAGCTGCCTGCTTGAAGGGCTGTCAGCAGTGTGCACACACACCCCTCTGAGGGCGTCGCTTCCCATAACATAAGTCCTAGCTTTTGTAGCTGCCCACCAGCCAGGTCCCGGGAGTTTGCAGAGGTTGCAGCTGTGACTGGACCATCTTCCTGGGACAGGCCAGAGACCCTCCCCCGCCATTTCCCACCCACCGGAGCCAAGTCCCTGAGAGCAGACCCTTGTCTGACCCCTGCAGGCAGCTGAGGTCAGAGCTAGTGCAGGAGGGCCCTCGGTCCTCCTCTCCCCTGCTCCTGGGCCAGCGAGGTAGCTGAGCTAGGCTCCACTGGTGCCCTCACACGTGGCCGTGAGTGTGATGGGCACCGGGCCACCTGTTGTTAAGTCACTGACCCGACGGTTGGCACTGTCGCACTGAGAAGGCCCAGAGGCCTCCTGCCAGCCACGTGCTTGGGCTGGGGAGACCTGAGGAGTCAGCCAGAGATGCTTCCCGTCCCCGGACCCCAGAACCAGTGGAAATCGAAGTCTGGTGCCACAGCTTGTAACGTCGCAGCTCTCACCCTACACCAGTGTTTGGCAGCTGGGCCACCTCCCAGCGTGTCCCATCGGTCACCAGAAACAATGTCCAGGGCTGCCGCCCACTCCCCTGCTGCCAGCCAGGGGCTCTAGATCAAGGCTCGATGCTCAGAAACCGCTGGGCAGGGCTGATTCTCATTTTGGGTTGAAGTCAGGTTGAGCCTGGAGGGGAGGGGAGAAGCCCGCTGGCCTGTGACCCCAGGCCAGCTCCTGTGGGGGAGCGGATGCTGCTAGCCCTGTCTCTGGCATCCTAGGCCAACCTTGCCCTCCGCCCTCGGGTGGGACTCGTCCCCCTCTGGTGGGCTGGGGCCCACCCCTGTGGCTGGGATCACGACCTGCAGGATTCCCAGCAGGGACCCTCGCTCCCTAACCCAGGCCTCCTTCTCACCGCTGCTCAGTCATGGCTGTCAGGACAGGTAGCAGCGAGGCCAGGAAAATGGCAGCTACTCGGGGCTGGTATGACGTCTGGGAGAGGAGAGAGGTCTGCCAAGAGCTCAACAAGGCTGGCTCTCAGGAGGGCATGTGGGAAAGGGGAGCAGGCTGGCCTGAAGCCCCAGGCGGGAGGACCCGTCACAACCCTGTGAACAACCTGGGAGGTGGAAAGGCAGGACCAGCAGGCTGTCCAGGAAGCTGGCGGACCGGGAACCACAGGGTGGCAGTCGCGCTCCCTCTGTTGTGCGAGGGCTTCCCCATAACAGGGGTCCACCTGTAACCCCCCTGCAGGTGGTGAGATGCTGGGTCCTGAGATTCCTGGCTGGTGACCTAAGCACCTGGCTGCCTGCCTTTCCCGGGCTGGGCCAGGGCTCCTGAGAGCAGGGTCGTGGGTGCCCCACACCTGCCTCCAGGGAAGGAATGGTGACAGAACTGGGGCAGAGGTCAAAGGATGGGATGCTGCAAGTTGTGTTTTCAAAGGAGATTTAATAACAAATTTTCTAAATATATCATAGATTGAGTAAATCAGATCAAGTAGTACATAGAGTATGATCCTAACTTTGCAAAATATCCATATATTCTATATAAAGACAGATGTGTGTGTGTCAAGGAAAAAGACTGTAAGGGATTATTAACAATGCTTAGCTCTGCATGCTGGGATTATGTGTATTTGTATTCTGCTTTTTATTTTTAAAAATTTCCCTGGCGCACGCATCATATTTTCTTCAGCAAGGAAAACAATTTTTTTTAAAGAACGAAGTGCTTGCTCAAGGCTTCCCAGTAAGAAGAGAAATTCCAGAACGCCCCTGCTTCAGCTTCCTGGAGGTTGCAGGTGGGTGCTGGATGTCAGGAGGGTGTGGGGACACAACAGCCTCGTCAGAGGCGCAGGGCTGCATGGCTCACTGTGAGTCCCTGTCGGTCCCTGCAGGCTGGGACTTCCACAGGTAGGGGACTGTGTGAGTCCCTACCTCCTCCCAAGATAGGACCACACTTAGATTTTTTAGGAAAAGTGTAGCTTTAAATTGAACGTAGCACCTCCTGGACATATTCTGGGAGGAGCAGGTGTTAACAGCAAGGCCAACAGGGGAGGCCCAGATACACACATTCATTCAAACTAAGACCTCTGGCAGATGCTGGTCACTGGGCACCATGCAGACACCGTGCCGAGTGCTTTTGTGGACGCACCTGATCCCATGATGGCCTTGTGAGGGCAGAACCGATACCCCATTCAGAGGGAAAAAGCCTCTACCTCAGACATTACAGAATTTGAGGCAGAGCCAGGATTCCATACCAGGTCTCCTGGCCCCAAAACCCACCCTGTCTTATTCACAGCCCCCTTTCCTGTGCAGTTCTGGGCATTTCTTGAAGAATGTTACCCACGTCCCTTAAGAGAGACCCAAGAATAGGACTTTGCCTGATGGACTGCCATCAGGCCAGGGCCGTGCTGTGATGGTGGAGATGCCCTGGGGGGGGGGGAGGCACACAGAGCAGCAACCCCACACACACACTAAGGGCCCCAAACTTGGCTATTCCTCTGTGGACTCTCTTCCTGGCAGCATTCCTTTGCTGTCAGTGGGCCTGAGCTGACCACCCTTGGGCTTCTAATGTGCAGCCTTGAACAAAGCCTGGGCTGCCGGGGCAACCATGTAAACAAGATGGCTGTCCCTTCACTGACTTTGCATCCATCATTCTCTGAAGCCTTTTCTGTTTGGTTTCCATTTGGTGGCTGCCTGGATGGCTGGAGGTTCTAGAAGTCTGTCAGAAAGGCCATGACCAGTCTACTTTTGGCTTGATTGTACAGAAAGGGACTCAGATCATGGTACTGATGTGCCTACCCGGCATACCCAATGGCCAAGGTAGTCTGCACCTTTAAAGCATTCATCTTACAAGCTTTCCAGAGCACGCCAGGTTATGTGCTAGGCGCTGAAGAGACCAAATACTGACATTTGTCCAAAGTCTCCAAACCTCTACTGCCCTTGATACTGGGAGGAGAGAGTCATTAACTAAGGTCCCCAGATGGCAGGTTTCATGTCCTGTGGCAGCTGGGCTCAGGCTATATCTGGGCCGTGGCAGAGAGGAGAGGGTCAGGGTTTCAGGCTGAGGAAGGATTCCTGTGTCCCCATGTCACAGAAGAGAAACTGAAGCTGGAATCTGGAAGGGGCCTTGTCCAGATAGCAAACAGGTCAGTGGCCAAGTTGGAACCAGAATACAGGTCTCCTGACACTCCAGCCACTTTGTGCTCCAGTCCCTGCCAGCCTGCGGTCAAAGTCCCCCGTTACTAGGGAACTCTCCACCTCGCAGATAGTCTGGGCGCACCCTCGGTACACGGGGAGGGTCTCCCTCTGCGCTCGCTGCAAACTCCCCTCCCTGTCCCTGTGGAGGGGCTGCTGTCCTGCAGCAGGGCCCCAGCGTCCACACCTGCTGCCCCACCTGCTGGCCCCCCCTCGGGGTGCAGAATGACTGCTGAAGGACTCATCCGTGGGCACCTGGGGGGCTCCACCTCGGCTGGGCTGTGCCTGTGGGGTGGGGCGGGCCCACGAACTGCTTTTAATGAC
>ML109429.1:29161-51507 GCA_003697995.1 Taxidea taxus jeffersonii | reverse complement strand
GGGAATTTAGCAACATCCATTTTTCAGTCATACAAACAGTGCTCAGTTTATATGAGGCTGGCTCTGTGGTTACCTCCTTCATTTGGAATATTTTGGATAACTCTGGCTATTCAGAAAGCAATAGAAATAGAACTATTATAGAAAAGCACACTAAAATATGTTAATTATGCAGGATGAAATCAGAGAGGTAGATAAACCATGAGAGACTCTTAGCCATAAGGAAAAACCTGAGGGTTGCTAGGAGGAGAGGGGGTGGGGGGGATGGGGAAATGGGGGGATGGGCATCCAGGAGGGCAACTGATGTGACGGGCACTGGGTGTTGTATGCAGCTAATGAATCACTGACCTCTACCTCTGAAACTAATAATACACTATATGTTAACTAATTGAATTTAAATAAAATAAAATTTTAAAAATGTGTTAGTTATATGTTTGTGAGGATTTTCCTTTACATGATCTATTTTCCTTGCTTGTTATTAGTAGATTTATTCCAAATGGAAACTTTGTTGAAAACATTTTAATTGTGTGACTGTTAGTACTTGTGCAAAAGTTGCTTACTAAAACTTCTAAACAAAGGCTATTTTCATCAGTGAGTATAGTTGGTATTATTTTTATCATTAAATACTTCAGTATGTGTTTCCTGAGAATAAGAACATTGTCTTACATAAGCAGTGCAATGATCAAATTAGGAAATTTTAACATTGACACAGTGCCATCATCGAATCCACAGACTGTATTAAAATTTTGATGATTGTCCCAATAATGCCATTTATAGCTTTTTTTTCCTCTTGCCACATGACCCAATCTCAGATCACATGTTGCATTTAGTTGCCATGTTTCTAGTCTCCTTTAATCTGAAACAGGTCCTCAGCCCTTCTCTGTGTTTTATAACTTTAATATCTTTGAGTAATACAGACCAGTTGTTGTGTAGAATACCTCTCAATTTCGGGTGTTGAATGTGTCCTCAAGATTAGATTCTTTTTTTTTTAAGATTATTTATTTATTTGTCAGAGAGAGAGAGAGAGCAAGCACAAGTGCACAAGCAGAGCGAGCAGAAGGTACAGGGAGAAGCAGTTTCCCTGCTGAGCAAGGAGCCCTTTATGGGACTCAAACCCAGGACCTTGGGATCATGGCCTGAGCTGAAGGCAGACACTTAACCAGCTGAGTCACCCAGGCATCGCTCATGATTAGATTCTAATTATGCATTTATATCGTTACGTTATGGGCAGGAATACCAACGTCAGAAATGACGTTGTGTCTTTTTACTGTATCATATCAGGAGGCCTATGAAATCTGTGAGTTTTGGGGTTTTTTTTTTTTTTAACACAGAGAACACAAGTAGGCAGAGAGGCAGGCAGAGAGAGAGGAGGAAGCAGGCTCCCCGCTGAGCAGAGAGCCCGATGCGGGACTCGATCCCAGGACCCTGAGGCCATGACATGAGCTGAAGGCAGAGGCTTTAACCCACTGAGCCACCCAGGCATCCAGGGTTTGTTTGTTTGTTTAATATGGTTGTGTTTGCTTTCTCCTCCACTATTAGTTGAAAGAGTTTTTTCCCCAGCAGGTTAATCTTTGCTTTCTCTTCCCCCTTTAACCTATGCTTTTCTTTGGGCCTCTTACACACTCCCCTGATTATGTGCAGTTCAGTGGTCAGCCAAGGATCTGGAGTTGACATGCCAGTTTGTGGGTCGGCACTGGCCTCTGCGGCCCTCTCCTTTCACAGCCCTCCGCAGACAGATACATGTCATGACACACACGGTAGTTTGAGACGGCTCACAGGCCTACATGTAAGCACTGAAATAAATTTTAGAAGAGAGTGTCCTCATGACTTGAGGTTAGGCAAAGATTTCTTAGGACATAAAAAAATAATAACCATGAGATGAAAAGTGAATATTAGACATTATAAAAAGTGAAATCTTCTGCTTCTCAAAAGGTAGTATTGGGAAGGTAGTGATAAACAAGTCATGGAGTGGAAAACATACTTGCAAAGTATATGTAACAAAGGACTTGTATTCAGACTGTCAAAAGAACTCGTACACAACTACAGACCCAGAACTAGAAACTACAAGCCCAATAAACTGGGCAGAAGGTTGCAACAGGCACTAAACAATGGAGTGTCCAGTCAATAAGTACTGGTCATCAGTGATGAGGGAAAAGAAAATTAAAACTGAAACAACATGCCACTACACACCCACAGAATGCTAAAATCGAGACTGCCAGCATTAAATGTTAACAGAGATGAAGCAGCTGTAGCACAGACATTTCTGATGGAAATATAAAACGGTAAAAACAGTTGGGAAGACAGTTAAAATGTGAAACTGATACTGTATAATCCGGCAATTCCTCTCTCAGGTATCTTTCCAAGAAAAATGAAAATATTAGTGTGTACAGAAAAGCTTATAGCAGCTCCATCCATAAGAACCCAAACCTGGAAACAAGTCCAGTTATGCCTCGTGTGTCCAGGATAATCCGAATACCCAATAATGGAGATTGGCTGTGCAGCAGCAAAAAGGAACAGACTCCTGACAACACTCGTGAACCTGGAAACATCGTTACATTTGGTGAAAGAATACAGACACAAAGGAGTACACAACGACATGATTCCGTTGTTAGCCAACTCTAGAAGAGACAAATCTAATCTCTATCGTCAGAAGGATGTCAGTCGCTGCTTGGGGTCCGGGAGGAGGCCGGAGGTCGGGGATGCTGAGGTTCTTGGTTGCGGTGGCTGATTGCAGAAACGGGCAATTGTCAAGACTTACCTAACTCTGCACTTAAAACAGGCTCATTTTATTGTGTGCAAATTTGTTTCAGTAAAATTGATTTAGGCAAAACAACACAAGGGTCTTGGCTTTTTTTTAAGGACGGGGGTGGTGGGAGAGCAGAGGGAGAGAGAGCGAGAGAGAATCTCAAGCAGACTGCCCTCTGAGCAGAGCTGGACACGGGGCTCGACTTCACAATCTCGAGATCGTGACCTGAGCTGAAAGTAAGAGTCAGATGCTTAACTGACTGAGTGCCCCGGGCACCCCAGGGATCACATTGATACTATGCAGGACACGTTTGTGGCCAAGAGCCATTCAATAGGAGGAGGAAAGTCATCAGAGTGTGGGCTACTTTTCATAATGACTGCATTATAGAGATAGCGATTTATGCAGAAATGACACAGCCACAAGTGTCATGAAGCAGAAACTGTAAGACAAAATAGGAGAAAGAGAAAGAAATCCCACTCTTAGGAGATTTAACGCTCCTCTATCCATCCAAAACAGAGCAAGGGGACACAGGAGTTAGAATGCAGAAGTATTCTACAACGTGGCATGGCAGGCCTTGTGCGTAGCTCTTGAGATCTGTGCTCTGGTCATAGAGAATGCACTTTTCTGTTCCAGTGCACATAGAAGAGTCATGAAAACTGACCACAAACTAGGCCGCAGTGAACATCTCAATTCTAGATAGGAGAAGTAATGTGAACAACATGAGAAAAACTAAAAATCAAACCAGAAAGCATAAATGCTCTTTCGCTTAAATATTTTAAAACTTTGTTTAAAAACTCTTGTGTCAAAGGGTAAAGAAACCAAATTCAGACCTGCTAGAGAATTATGATAATGAAAACATCAGAATCTAGGGGATGTTGCTCAGTGTTCAGAGACAAACTTACAACCTTATATTTCTATCAAGAAAAACAAAAGAAAGTAAAATAAATGAATTAAATGTCCAATTCCAAAATTTTAAGTAAGAACAACCGAATAAGCTGAAAGTGGCCATTAATAAGGCAGCCAGAAACTAACTAGTTGGAAAACAGTAGAATCAACAAAAATCCAATTCTTTGAAAACAACCAACTGAATAAATAAATCACGAGATAACCTAATCCAGAGAAGTAAAACCATAAATACACATAACAAAAGTCCTAAAAGGAGGAAGAGATGACCATCAAGATAGAGGAAATTAAACCTTAAGAGGTTATTTATGACTCTAAGCCGAAACACCTGGATGAAAATGTAATTTTCTATGACCTACCAAAATTGAGTAAATAAATACAGAATGTCAGAGCAGATGCATTTGCATAGAAAAATTAGAACTTCTTCTCTCCATCTCCCATCCCCAAATCATCAGGCTTCAAAATAAGTTGAGGAAACTAGATGATCATCTCCGTATATGCAAAAGAATATTTATTCCCTCATCTTTTACAGACAAATGGGGGGGAACCCAGGGTCTTTATGGAGTACATGGAACACTTCCGCCAAAGTCAGGAGAATGACTAGGATGCCCACAGTCGTCACCCCTATTATTTGTCATCCAACTGGAAGCATCACCAAATGCAGTTACACACACACTCACATACTTGTACACACACAAACACTTGCACACTCACAAACATAGGAATTGGGAAGGAAAGGGTAAAACCATTGTAGGTTGTATTTCGGCAAAATCAAGCCAATCAACGGAGGAACCACTAAAGCGATAAGAGAATTCACAAACGTAGTGGGATCCAAAATCAACATAGAGAAGTCAGTAATCCCCATAGAAGCAGTGAGCAAATAATAATAGATAGGAATCAACAATAAATGTGCAAAATTTATATGAAGAAAACGTTAATTTGAAAGAGACTGAAGTAGACAAATGAAAGCATAGGGCATGTTTTTGGGCAGGAAGAATGGGTATCATGAAGATGTCAAGTCTCCTTAATTTATAACTAAAAGTACAAAGAGTATTTCCTCTCTTCCAAGACCTAGAAAAACTGATTCTAAAGCTCATATGAAAAAGTAAACAAAAATGAGTCAGGAAGATGCTGAAAAAGACTAGTGATGGGGGGCGTGGGGGTGGGGGCTATTTGTAGCCGAAGTAAATAATACTATGAAGTGTCCATAAGAAGTGTGGTGCATAAGTGGTCTGACCAGTGGGACAGACTAGAAGATCCCACATGGACCCACATACATACGTGGAGTTTTAATTTAGTAAAAGCAGCACCTCAAGCTGAGGAGAAGATGTGCTTTCTAATGAATGGCACCGGGTGATTTGGATAGCCATTTGGAAAATACAGCTGGACCCTTACATCTACTACGCACAGCAGGAAATCCAGATGGCCCAGAGATCTGTGTAAAACAGAAAACCATGTAAGTGCTAGAAGAAAACGTACAAATTACTTTATAACTCGGGCATGGGGAAACCCTTTCTAAATGTTTTTCGGATTCAGGATCGGCAGAGCAGGTGTCCAGTCCGTGCAGCTGTGTTGAGATACAGAACTTCCCTGAGCAGAGTTTAAAGAGCAAAAGCAGAAGACCGACGACAAATCGTAACAAACCCTCGGAAGCTCTCGCGAAGGGCCAATCTACTTAATGTGAAGAGTTTCAGAAATGGAGAAGGAGAAACTGAGAACAATGGGACACCATGGCAAACGTAAGAAGCTAGAAAAGGGGTTCGGGGTGGTCCTCGTTCTGCGCTCCCTCCCCTGGTCTGCATTTGGGGTGTTTCATAAAGGAAAATCAGAACGCCTATAAATGAACGGGCAGGATCCGCTTTGGACAAGGGCCAGAGGCAGAGGCCTTTGAGCTGGTGCTCGAGCATGAAAAAAGAGTCGGGGAGACAAGGGCCTGGGTCTCAGCAGGAGCAGGGCTTGGGGTTCATAGGGTTTTGGAGTGCCGTTGGGGTCCGGAGCTGACAGCCAAGGAAAAATTCTTGAGGCGTCTTTGGTGCAAACAGTTGATTTTATGAAAGCTGTGGGGACGGGACCCCGTGGGCAGAGGGGGCTGCTGCCCTGGGACGGTGAGGAGTGGCTGATGACGCACTTGGGAGTCGGGGAGGGAGGGAAAAAGGAGGCATCTGCTGGATGTGGATCTGCTGGAGAGGACACAGGACCCTGGAGGCCTGACTATTGTCAAGCTAAGGTGGTTTTTCCTTCTAATGTGGGATTAGCATTAAGACAGCTGGAGCTTCCCAGAGGGTCGTCCTCTCTCTGTTACAAGTCCTTGTCCGTGGGCTGCAGGCCATAGAGAAACTTAACTTTGTTTACATTTCCTTGTGCCTCAGTTTCCCGCATTGCTCACAAAGGGGAGGGTGATGTTACCACTCCAGGGAACCGATCACGGGTCTCTGGAAGTCAGGCTGTTGGTAAGAATGCACTTTCCTTGTATTCACCAAGACACTGGGGAGCTGGGGGACACTGTTGTCTCACAGGACGGTGACCTCTGTTAGCCAACGGGAGCGTCTGAGGAAGGCCACACAGATCCCACGGGGGTGTGTGTGTGTGCAGGTGTCAGCTTGTGATTGTGTTCCGCTGGCCTTCTCCCCCCTTGTCAAAGTCACAGGCCATTAGCACATCCCAATCCCTCATTTTTGGCATCTTTCCTTGTCCCGAAAAAGCATTCCCTCAAAAAACTAATAACGGATCAGAAGGGCCTATTCTCCTGACGAGCCGTCCTTCCTTGCAGGCCGAGGTCCGGCCCAGCCTCCTGCGTGCCCCGATACTCGGGGTTCCGCCGGCAGCTTCTCTGGACAGAGATGGAGCACGGCGCCGCTCGGCCCGGGAGGAAAGGAAGGCGTGCCTGCTTGTCTGTGCCAGAGGAGGCTCCTCTCTGCCTGACCGTGGGGCTGAGGCCGGGCTGAGGCAGGTCCCTCGTGTTCTTTTAGCCGTTCTCTGAAGAATACAAAGTGATAGAATCCGGGTTCAGGATTTGAGGAGGGAAATAAACATATCAGGTCATCATTCACGGAGCCCAGCAACATTTTGGACCGTCCAGCAGATCTTCACGGCTCACCTGGAAAGTTCTGAGAGTATACCGGCGCTGGCCGTGGTGGAGGCAGGCCTGGGAGACGGGCTGCCTTTCCCTTAGAAAGTGTGCGTCCTGGGACGCCTGGGGGTTAGGTCGGCGAAGCATCTGCTTTGGGCTCAGCTCATGGTCTCCGAGTCCTGGGATCGAGTCCCGTGTCGGGCTCCCTGCTCCGCGGGAAGCCTACTTCCTCCTCTCTCTGCTGCTCCCTCTGCTTGCTCAGTCTCTGTCTCTCTCTGACAAATAAATAAATAAAATCTTTAAATTAAAAAAAAAATTGTGTGTCCTTTGCTGCTATAACAAATCACTACAAAACTCGTGGCTTAAAACAACTCAGATTTAACCCTTCGCAGTCCTGGGTGGCTGGAAGTCTAAAGTGGGCCAGCAGGGCTGGCTCCTTCTGGGGGTTCCAGAGAAGAGTCCGTGTCCCGCCTTTTCCGGCCTCTAGAGGCACCTGCACGCCTTGGCTCCAGGCCTGTCCAGCACCTGCAAAGGCAGGGACATTCAGTCTTCAGGTCCCTCTGATTCCCCCGCGCGGCTCCTCCCAGTCATGAGACCCTGGCGATGACACTGGGCCCGCCATGCCGTCCCCTGTCATCCCCCCACTGGAGAATATGCTCGTGGCAAAGGGGGAGTGGAAGTGGCAGGAGGGCGTGGAAGGCCGGGAGAGGGGCAGCCCCTCTCAGAGTGCCGGAGGCTGCTTCCCACTGAGAGGTGTGGGTGGTCTCAGGGACCTGACAGAAGACCTTCCTCCTGGGAGAAAGGAAGGGTGCACCCAGCGTGGGCTGGTGGGCCCGACTTCGGGAGTGGGGGGTGGGGCAGGGGCGAGAGTTTACAAGGACCCGGGGCTGAGACCTACCGACAGGGCGCACAGGTCTAACATGGCTCTGTACAGATTACCGGCAACTCGGCTGCTTGAAACCACACAGACGGACCATCTCCTGGCTCCTGTGGGTCTGAGGTCTGGGGCTCCGCTGGGTCCTGCTCAGAGTCACAGGCTGGAACCCAGCTGTCGTCCCATCTCCCGTGAGGTGTGGGGGCATCTGCTGCACTCGCTGATGGCGGGCAGGGTTCAGTTCCCAGCAGGCGTGGGGCTCAGTCCCCGCCCCCAGGTTCTAGACGTGGCGCCCTCTCCATGGGCCGTTCGCAGGGGAGACGGCCGGAGAAATCTCTCTGACGTCTTTAGGTCTGACCCACCCGGCAGAGTCTTCTATTCGATGAACTCAAAGTCGACTGATTAAGGACCTTAGCGACTCCACTCAGGAGTGGGCGATGGAGGTGTGCCCGCGGAGGGGTCCGTATGCACTAACTAATGCCGAGTTCTGCTTCGAAATCAGGGTACGGGGCTGCACGATCAGCAGCACAGAGGGACTGTGCTCCATCCCAGGAGGTCAGACACGCGGCCGTGGGGAGCAGGAAAGGAGAGCGTGTGAGCTTGTGGGGCCGGTGTAGACAGGAGAGCAATGGAAGCAATTCTGCCTTTCTCTCTCTCTCTCTCTTTTTTTTTTAAAGGTGAAGCACGGAAATGCGCAGATCTTGCATGTACAAATCTAGGGATTCTGCGAAATGCACCCACATAACCCATACACCGTCAAGATGGTTACCATTCCCACTGTCCCCCGTGACCCGCAGGCCAAGCCCCCTGCACAGGGCAGGGCTGCCCGCGCTCTAGGGCCAGTGGGGAGTCTCGCCGGCCCGGGGCTTCCCGCAGGCGGGACCGTGCGCCGTCTCCTCGGCTGAGTCCGCTGCTTTCCCTCAGCACGGCGGGTGTGGAACGTAGTGTTGAGTGGCCTCCGTGGCCTGGGCGGACCAGGGCCTGCCTGTCCGTCCCCTGATGATGGACGGCCCGGTTGCTTGCAGCTTCTGACTCCTCCAAAGAGGCCGTGCATTCTCCTGCTGGTCTAAGAGTTGATGTCTGTGTGGCCCTTGGCCGGCGCCCCAGAGTGGAATGGGGAGGGCGTGGCGAGGGCACGTGGGACTGCTGGGAAGCGCTGAGGAGATGCTACGTGCCTGGACCTTCTTGCCTCCAGCAGCCCGAGCGAGGCTCGCACCCCCCACTGGCGCGGTCGGGAGGACTTCAGCCACTCAGGTGGCTGGAGGGTCCCCCTTGTGTTCCCGGAGGAGACACTGAGTCTTACCTTGAGAGCTGGGTTCTCGGTCTCCAGGGGACCCCAAGTGTCACTACGTCAACAGCTAAAGCCACCCCTGTGTCCCCATGGCCATCTGTCGCTTTAGAAAGTGGCTGCCGGACAGCAGACGAGGACTCAGGGCTGGAGACTTCCCCGGGCGGGGTGGGTTCCAGGGTCCCGGCCAGTGAAGCTCTCTGACGTGCTGACCCGTGTTTTCAAAAATCCCAGATGGAAGAATGTCCTGCGCATCCTCAGCCTCGGAAATCCGAAGACCAGATACCGGTTGTAGTAGCGGACGAAAATGTGTTTGCTTTTGCTCTAAACCACGACTCTCAAAATGGGTAGAAAAATGCCTTTACAGGCCATCGTCAAAAACACACCTCGACGGGTGTGGCCGGAGAGATCACAAGTGAAAGGACGAGGGAGACGTCCACCAAACGGGAGCGAAGGAAGGGAGAGCCGCAGCCCTCCCACTGTGCGGGCGGACCCCCGCCGAGCCGGCCCAGGGAGCAGGTGTCGGAGCCGGGCCCTGGCTGCAGGGTGAAGGGTGGGCCCCGCTGTACCCCGTGGGGTAACCGCTGTACGCTCGTGCTTCGGGACTTCCTGCGCTGATCCAACATACCGAGTTCACAAAGTTGGAACAGACGCAGGCACCATGGAGCCTGAGGCTTCCTTCATGACCTATTTCTTGAATGTCAAGTTCTATAGTGGGATGGAGGCTCCTTAACTTCTCCTTGTGGCTGTCGGGAGGAGAGCGGTTGAGGAGGACAGCAGGGAGCACTGATTTCCCATGTGAGCTCCCAGCCGTGGCTCCAGTTAGATGATTCACTGATTCGTGGGGTAGACGTGGTCCGGCCTTAACGGGGACGCACATATTTCTGCTTTCCCACTTGGCCTCAGGAGGGGTCTCTGGGGTGACCACTCCCAGACAGGGTGGGGACACCTGCAGAGGAGGAAAACCCAGAGATCCCAACTGACCGGGTGCAGACCTGGGGTGGCCAGAGCCTGTGCGTGGAGGGCAGAGGAGGAGGGTCCCCAGTGAGGGGTGGCTGAGCGACCAGCCCCTGCTGCCTCTCCCTCCCTGCAGCCTCCCTTCCCCAGCTGCCCTCTCACCTCCCTGCCCTGGGCACAGGTGTCTGAATTCCTCAGCCCCACACGGAGCAGGGAGTGGCGGGGCCTGGGGCCTGACCGACCGCAGCCCTCCCGGGTGGGCGTTATAGGGTCACAAACCCACTTTGCAGTGGGTCAGACTGAGGTGAAGGGGCGGGCGGTGGGGAAGGAGCCAGGTTCCCTGGTTGCTCGGGGCCCTGGGGCTGCTGCTCCCCACTGCAGGTCAGGCTGGGGGCTCACAGGGCACGACGGGCACACGTTGGGTTGGCACTGTAGCCTGTGGGCCCCGTGGATGATGACCCGGGGAAGGGAAATGCCCCCCCCAGCACGGGCACAGGCGACACTGGCGCAGGGGCTGAGACGGGTGTCAGACAACCCTCCTAATTCTCTCTGGTGCCGCTCTCCACCGGGGTCCTGCCCCTGCCCCTGCCCGGCTCCCTCTGGTGCGTCCAGAGAGGGCTGGCCTGTCCCTACCCCATTCACTGGGCTCCTACCGCCCGCCTCTGCCTGCCCTGGCACCAGCCCTCCTTTCCCCCAGGCCCAAGCGTGCCCAAACCCACGTCCTCCCCTCACTCTGCAGTGGCCCAGCAGCAGGCCGGAGAGCCCTGGGCATTTCACTGGCTGTGCGTTTCCTCCTTCCCCATCCACTCTGCCCTTTCTGAGGCCGGGGCTGCTCCTGTGAGGGGATGGCCACAGCCCCCGGCCACCTCTTTCTGGACCACGGCCGGGTGTCCCCTGGGTTCTGCTGGTCCTGACTCTTCCTCCAGGACTCACTGGGGGCTCTTTGGGGCTTTGTCTTGTTGGGTCTGGGCAGCTCTCGCAGCTCTCCCAGCCCCCGGGATCTGATATGCTTCTGTTTCTATAGCCCAGGGTGTCGGGCCCCTCCACCCTCCTCCCCTGCCTAGACGGTCCTTCCCCGGCTCCCCAGACCTGGAGGGGGCTGTCGTCCTGCACACCTGCAGGGACCCCAGCTGTCTCCACGGTCCCTCCTGCTGGAGTGGGACGTACCAGCCTGGGGGGATTTTAACTCCTCACCAAGATGACCACAGACAGAGGAGTGAGAACCTTTATTCGGAAAAGTCGCGGGCACGGACGCAGTGAGCAAAAACAGGAAGGAGTAAAAATAAAACCAACATATGAAGGGGGTCGCCAATAAAATGTAGGACCAATCACTCCCTTGGGAAAAAGAGCTTTTAGTTGTTGTTGTTTTGTTTTTTGTTTTTTAAAAGAAAACAGAAAACACATCACCTTGTGCCCCCAGCCAGCCCCGGGGCCCGGGCCTCCGAGTAGACGGGGAGGGGGTACACGGGATAGCACCTTTGTTTTCGGGGTTCTCGGGGACACAGGGTTGAGGAGCCACCATTTTCTGCTGTTTGCTGGTCCGAGTTCATCCGCTGGCCCAAGGAGGCGGAACCGACGCCTGAGCCCTGGGCAGGGAGGACTTGGCGTGGAGGAGGCGACTCAGCAGGGGTGAGGCAGGAGAAACCCCCACCCTGGCTTTCCAAAAACGAAGGGTCCACGGTCTCCGGCGACTTCACTAGCAGACTCCCAGTGCGTTGCGGAACGCTGACTAGAGAATGGGGGGGATTCGTGAGAAAGATGAGGCTGGGAGGCAGGGCTCATGCGACCCCCCAGGAAAGGCAGAGAGCTGTGGGGATTCAGAGCCTGCGGGAGGTCGGGGATGTGACCACGGAGGAGGGCACGGGCTGGCAAGTCCCGGGGACCGAGGGGTGGGTAAAACATGTGGCCTTTCCAATCCCGTCCTTTCCGGAATCGTAGCTATCAGGCCGGGGAGGACCGCTGGGGCCTCACCGCGGTTCTCGTGGGGGGTGGCCAGCGCTAGCCCTGCGCCACCTTCCTGGACACCGTCTGGTAGAAGACACCGCGCAGCAGGGCCTGGTAGCTGGGCACACGGAACAGGTGGCGCTCGCCGAAGGCCACGTCGTACTCGGCTGTCTTGCCCGTGACCAGGACGCGGACGTGGGGCTCGTTCACCTGGCGGCCCACGACCACCACGAAGATCTCGATGTCCGCCCGCTGGGCCTCCTGCACCGCCTTCTCGATGGCGGCCGCTGTGGCCCCCTGCGAGTTGCCGTCGGAGAAGAGCAGCAGCCGCTTCTTGGCTTCGCGGGACGAGGCCTCGCGGTAGAAGCGCGTCACGAAGCCGAGGGCATCGTTCACGTCGGTGGCGTCGTTGAAGAAGCTCATGGCGTCCACGGTGCCGGCCAGCACGGTGTAGTTCTGCAGGAACTGCAGGGCCCCACGGCCGGGCCGCTGCTGCCCGGGGCCGCTGTACTGCACCACGGCCACGCGCACGTCGTGGGACGGGTCGGTCCGGCCCGCCGTCAGGAAGCGCTCGGCCAGCCGCTTGGCGAAGCGCTTGGTGGTGTCGAAGTTGTGGCTGCCCACGCTGGCCGAGCCGTCCAGCAGGATGGTGATGTCGGCCGGGGAGGAGAACGTGACTGTGGGATGGGCGCGGCTTAGGGCGCGGCCCCCTGCCCTCCCCGGGAGCCCCCCCGCCCCGCACGCCCCAGCCACTCACTCGGGCAGGTGTAGTCTGGACACTTCTTGTCTGTAAGAAAAGAAAACCCAACACAAAGCCGGTGACCTCACGGACAGCTGTTCTCTCCGTGGGGCCGCTGCGGGGGAGGTCGCGTGCGGCTGGCCGGGGCTGACCGGCTCCCGTAGCGGGAGGTCAAGGGGCCCCAACCACCTCCCAGCACAGCCACGGGGCAGGGTCCCCGCGCCGAGCCCACCTATACAGATCTGGGTGGTGACGTTCTTCAGGAAGTTGTCGTCCAGCAGCTCTGCGTAGTTCTCCTTCACCAGCGAGATGCCCGGCCGGCCCTGGGGTGCCAGGCCTTGGCAGGAGATGACGTTGAGCTGGTCGGAGCCCGCGACGTAGCCGAACATGTCCTTGATGCCCACGGAGACCACCTGCAAGGGAGGGACGGTGTGGGCACAGCCCAGGCGGGGAAGGCGGCTTCCGGAGGCACAGGGGTGCGGGGGGTGCAGGGGGGCACGGGGGGCGGGGCAGCCCCACCTGGATGTCGGGGCCACAGAGCACGCTGAGCGGGGTGGTGTCCCTCTGGGTGTCCGAGCGGCCGTCCGTTATGACGAGTGCAATGCGGGTGTTGGATGTGGGCGGCAGCAGCTGGTTCCGCGTGTACTGCAGGGCCTCCCCCGTGAACGTGCCCCCCGCCATCCAGCGCAGCTTCTTGACGGCTCTGTGGGGCAGGCGCTCAGGGTCAGCGCGGGCGGGGCTGGGGGCCGGGCGGGCACCCTAGGGGACCACAGGCGCGCGGGCAGCCGGGCGCAGGGCACTCACTCTTTGAGCTCCTGGACGCTCCTGATGCCGGGGTCCCTCAGGTCCACGTGCTCCTGCATCTGGTTGTGGCTGTACTGCACCACGCCCGCGTGCGACTGGCCAGGCTCGAACTGCGCACGCCCCACGCCCCCGTCAGGAGCGGACGCGGGGCTCCCCGCAGCCCCCTCCTCCCAGCATCGGCTCCCACGCTCCGGAGGATGGGCAAACGCAGCCCCCGGGGCCCAGCCCCCTCCTGCCCGGGGTCCACACTGGCTCCTCCCAGGGGATCGGCAGGCGGCTCTGCCTCACCTTGACCAGCTCGTCCCTGCTCAGCCGGTCCAGGACCTTGACGACGAAGTCCTTGGCGATCTCGAAGTTCTGCAGGCCGATGCTCTCTGAGCTGTCCAGCACAAAGAGGATGTCGATGGGGCCACACTTGCACTCTGCGGGCAAGGACTCTGCGTCAGCCCTGGGGGCCTCCTGCGGCCCCACGCGGCACGGCCACCCCCACTGGAGCCGGGACCCTGGGGCTTCTGGCTCCCCCATGCCCGTAGCTGGCTGGGCAGGTTCCTGGGACGAGGAGGGGGCCGGCCGGCACCCCAAGGCCACGGTGCCCTGGTGGGGCGTGAGGGCCGGCTGCTGCCCTCCCAGGTAAAGCAGGAAGAGGGGCCTAACCCACCACCCACAGGGAACCCTGGAGAACCACGCTCATGACTCACCACAGCAAGCTGGGGAAAGAGGAGAAAGAAAGTGTTATGTTCCCATGGAGACCCTGCCCGGTGCCCCCGCCACCCCCGGGGACTTCCTTGTGAGGGGGACACACTCCTGCCCCCCCACTTGCCCTCCACCCATGGTTTAAAGGACCCTGTACCCCGGGCCCATGAGTGCCAGAGGGAGGCGCTACGGCTGGCAGGACCCAATTCTTTCCAACTAAGACACTTCTCCAAAGACGAGGGTTACTCACAGCACATTTTCATGATGATGTCCAAGATCTCGCATTCCTGCGGGGGAGAGACACGCACCAGGGGCTGAACGGGGCTAACAGGCCGCTGGGTCGCCTTGCCCTGGTACCACGGTGGGGTTCACGTGCCAGGTGTCGGATACCCCATGTCCCTCCACGATGACCGTGGCGTCCCGCCCCGTGGGATCCATGGCCAGAGTGGCCAACCCCCCAAGGATGTCTACGGACACCCACTTACATCTGGCCCCGGCGGTCCCGTGTGTCCTGGGGGCCCCTGTCAGAGGAAGGAGCGGAGGAAGGTGGTAAGGGCGCATGGCTCCCTGAACTGCAGGTCTGAGGAGGGCCCTGAGCGCCTACCCCTCGCCCCCCGGCCCTCGGGCTGACCCCACCTCCCCGTAGGACCCCTGAGCCTCTCCTGAGCCTCTGCACACTAAGGGCTGCGGGACTAAGGGCTGTTCTGTGATCGCTGGGGGTGTGGGTGTGGCCCTGCGTGGGGGTCCCCGGCGCTCACCGTGGGACGGAGAGTTCCTTACAGTCTAGCTGTGCCCCCACCCCTTAGGCACCCACCCCGGGCCCGGCTGTGCTCTCGTCATGTCTTACCGGTGACTAGCTGCTCCCCCTTTTCCGAAGCCCCCACGACCCTCAACTCGGCCTGTTCCCTCCCCTCCTGTCAAAGGGCCAGCCTTTCCCAGAGACCCACTTCCCAGGTTCCTGCTCCTACTCAGAAGTCCAGGATGCCCTGCCCTGGCTGGCCACACCCACTCACCTGGGGGCCTTCGGGGCCCCGGTACCCCTTTGCTCCTTTGACACCTGGGGGTGAGATGTCGTTGTTCTGGAAGGGAACGGCACCCTGTCACCACCGACCACCACCGCCAGCCGGACCATCTGTTGCCAGTCCCTCCACGGCCCCTGCATTGGGTGCCCCCCCGCCCCCTGCAGAGCCCTAGCGGCCCGGACGGCACACGGCCACCTCCCTGCACACCCCCCAGTGGTAGCAGCTCCTCCGGGTGATTTCCCAGCATCCCTGGCGGGCTCTGCACTCACGTCCTCTCCAGGGTCTCCGGCTTCTCCCTCATCCCCCTTGAGGCCTGGGTAGCCTTTGGTGCCCTGCAGGGGACAGCAGAGCACGCGGTAAGCAGGGCGGGGAGTCCCCGGGAGAGGGCATGTGTGTGTGGCTGGGACCCTGGCCCAGGGCTGGAGCGGGCTCCCCCTGGGGAAGCCGGCCCCTGGGGTGCGTGGTGACCAGAGACACATCCCCTCCCCGGCACGCCCCGCGGGCCGGGCGGCTGTCCCCCAGGACCGGCACCCAGCGGTCCCTCTATGCCACCAGAGTTCTGTTTCCCATCACTCTAGGAACCGTAAGTCACAGCGCTGCGCTTCCTTTTTGAGAAGCAGAAGTTCGGAAAGGAAAAGATAACGGAGACACTGTGTCCCACCTGCAGAGACACCGCGGCCAAGTGCGGGCCCCAGGACGCCCCGAGGTTCGGGGGTCAGTCCCTGGGAGCCCGGGGGGGGCACACAGGGGCACCCGCAGCCCAGTGGCGGGCGTGTACTCACGTTTATCCCGGGGGGACCCCTGCTGCCTGGATAGCCCTGCAGGGAAAGACAAGCTAGTCACACCAGGCTCAGGCCTGGCTGGGGGAGGGGCACCCCATGGAGCACCCGGGCCACCCCTTCCTGGTCCAACCCACGGTCCTGGGCCCACCCCGGCTGGCCCAAAGGGGGCGATGGGGCGAGAAGCTGGGGGACTCACAGGGAAGCCAGGGAAGCCCTCGGTGCCGTTTCCGGGAGGGCCGTCTTCCCCCTGTGGAGAGGAGACCACGTCTGTCCCTGGGAATCACCCAGGCTCAGGGGGGTGCCCGAGGGGCTTCACCAGCCCAGGAGACATGCCCTGCGTGGGACCGGCCTGCGTGTCCCCGGAGCGGAGCAGGAGAGGCCATGCCCATGGTGACCCAGGGACCACAGAGGCCGAGAGGGGACAGTGGCCTGTGGAGAGCGTGCCTCCCCGGACACCGCTGCTGGGCCCCTCGGACCCGCACGGGAACTCTTCCCGCAGAGGCCCCGCTCAGGGCCCCGAGCCCTTGGCACCGCCACTCACCCTTTCACCCATCAGCCCGGGGTCTCCAGGCGGTCCTGCGGGCCCTGGAGCTCCTCTGGAACCCTAAGGAGGGGAGGAGGAAGTTTGGGAAAAGTAAGTGAGCAACGCAGACTCACACTCGGAGGAAGGGAAGGGTGACATAGATAAAAAAGCACGTTTCCACCCATCAGCCCAGCAATGATGACTCCCGGGACGCTCCACGGGGTACCTGAGTCCTCGGGGGGCCAGGCCTCCTGCCTAGTGACCCACCCGGGGTCGCCCCCGGGATGTGACAGTCCCCTCTGGGCTGGGAGTTCCAGACAGGCCAGAGGCCCAACCCCAGATCTCTGAGGAGCAGAGGGACACGGCCTGGGGGTGCGGTGGCAGCACGTGTCCATCAAGGTTTCAAAATCATTAAAGGTTTTAGAAAATGTTCATAATGAAAAAAAAAACTTTGCGAAGCCAAATTTATAAGGTGTAATGTACAAATAAGAAAAATAAGTTGGAAAGAAATGAGCTAGATTGTTATTATTTATGTCTGGGGGGTCGTATTTTAGATTTCATTTCTGTTTTGTTTTTTTTCTGCATTTTCCAGGTTTCCTGAAAGACACAGATACCACGAAATGCATTAAAGCACCTGTGTGGGCCTAGGCCGGGCGGGGGGGGCACTCACCTCTGGCCCTGGGGGCCCCTCGTCACCTCGGTAACCTTTAGGTCCAGCAGGGCCAGCCTCGCCCTGCAGAGGAAACATCCTGTTGTACCCCTCTTGGCCCCACACCGGCCGCCCGCCCAGACCCCCGCAGGTGGCTCGGCCTGGTCTACACAGTCCCTGGAGGCCAGCTGCCTGCCTTTCTGGGTCCAGAGTCCAGTGCACCAAGCGTTTAGGGACATCCCCAGCCAGGCTCGAAGAGCGGGTGAGCGGACACCACGCGTGGAGCCTCCTGGCCACTCTGGACCCCGCCCGCCGGCACCCGGGACGGAGGCCTGCCCGTCTGCCCCGTCCTCAGGCAGGTGCCTCCTGGTGAGGCCCTTTTTGGCTCGGTTCTCCCACAGCTCCTGGTTATCTGGCCTGTCCCATTACCCAGCAAGCACCCGGAGGTGCCACCGTCTGGCTCTCCCGCTGAGACCACAGGGGAGTCCAGCTCTGGCCCGGGCTCTGGTGCCGGGCCTCAGGCCCTGGCATCACACACACCTTGGTACTGGGCTCTCCAGCCATGGGGACCAGCAGCCCCTGACTCAGATCCCGGGGAGTGGCTCCGGGACCTGACAATGGGGCCGACTCGGGCTCCCGGGGGGTGGCCCTGGGGACGTGACAGTGGGGGCGGGGGAAGACAGGAAACAGGCCCTCTGTGCCCTCGGCCAAGCCAGTGGGAGGTGCGTCCCAGGCCCCAGGAGACAGGGACAGAGGGCCACTGCGCTCGGGACAGTTTCCACAGCTGCCTGAGCAGCACTGGGGTGGGGGGGGGAAGGCACCTCCGGGGACGCAGCCCGAGGGCCCTGTGGCTCCGGGTGGGCAGTGCTGGTCCCCACCGAGGGACAAGACGAGGGAAGAGGCGAGGCCGCGACGCTGACCCTTTCTCCACTTTCTAGATGGCTCCACTGCTGCTTCTTGGGACTTGGGAAAACCCATTTCCCAGAAACTTCCTCCCCGACCCCCCGTGCAGAAGCCAACTGCCCTGAGGGTCTGTGGGGGGTGAGGCTACAATGGGGTTCAGAGGAATGGAGAGCCCCAGAGGCGGAAACAGCGCTGAGGCTGGGAAGTTGGGCGACCAGTGTGGACAAACCTGATCTCAAAGCTGCCCAAGCCCCAGCCCCACGGAGAGCTCAGGCGAACAAGGCCGGGCCACAGGTCAGATGCAGACCCGCCCCAGCTAGACCGCGGGCTGGAGGGACACAGGGCCTCCGCCCAGGAAGGCCAGGGCTCCCTCATCCCCACAGTCTTCGGTGGTGTCCGGTGTTTACACTGACAGTGGCCCTGAAAACTGGAAATTCAAGAGTAAAGCCCAGTGACGGCTCTGCCTTGCGGTGTTTCATGCCGTTAGTGTCTCGAACAACTTCCTGGATTGTGCTGCGGGGGAAGGACCGGATCGCCGGGCAGCGGGATGGTCGCCAGCTCGTCCTGGCGGCCGGATCGCCGCTGGGGAGCAGGCTCGTGGGGAAGGCAGGGGAGCCTGAGGATGTGGCCGGCGGCGGGAGCAGCCCCTCCTGGGACAGCTGTCGTCATGGGAGGGGCCGGGGGGAGGACAGCAGGCACAGGGATTCTGGAGAGACCCAGATGAGAGACGCTAAAACCTGACGTCCGTGTCCTCTAGCACCAGGAAAAGTCGCTCCTGCCATTAGCGACGTTGTGAACACAGGCTCTCAGAGAAGGCCAGGCCAGGTCAGGCCCACCTCACTTCTAGCCCTGGTAGAGCCTCCAAGTGAAACAAAAAGGAAGCAAAAAACCCACAAAAGAGGGGAATGTACTTGGAATCTGGCCACTGAGCAGGACGTCCTAAATGACAAGTCCCCAGGACAGCCACAGGCAGACGGCAACCTTGGAGAGATGTCTGCCCTGTGGGTCAGGGCCTCCCGCACGTGCAGAAAGACAGACTCGATGCAAAGTGAACAACTGAAGGAACAGCCAGAAGGAGGGACAAGGTCTGGAGACCTGGGAGACCACACTCAGCCTCTCCCACAAATACAGTGCAAACCACGAGAGCGCACGGCTTTCTCCTGGAGAGCAAAAACACCCAGATGAAGTCTGATGATCTCCCTGTTGGCAAAGGTGTGAATACAGTGGCTGTTGCATGCTCTTGGGGGGATGCAAGGTGCGGCTGGGTAAAGTCGAGTGATCTGCAGATAACACACACACACTCGCTTACACATCCCTGTCACGCACGTGTGGATCATCTGGCCAAGAAAGTGCTGTTAAGAATTTATGTTTTGGATGTAGCCTTGGAAGTATTTCAAGATGGTTCGATGGATGGATGGAAGGAGGATGGATGGATGGATGGACAGAAAGATGGATGGGTGGACGGATGGATGGAGGGAGGGACGGAAGGATGGACGGAGGGAGGGACGGAAGGATGGACGGAGGGAGGGACGGAAGGACGGACGGAGGGAGGGACGGAAGGACGGATGGAGGGAGGGACGGAAGGATGGATGGAAGCCACAGAGCTTCTAGACCTATTTTATTTGAGAGACATCATCTGCCTTTACTGCCCGGGAAGGGGAGAAGCAGACACTCAAGGTCTTGGGCTCTGGGCCGGCAGCTGCAGGGCCCATGCTCACACATGGCCACAGCATGAGAACGGCTGGCTCCCACGGAACCCAACTTGTAATTATGTGGGAGGAAAGTCTCCCACCTAGCTGGTCTCCTAGTGGTCTGGAAGTGGGTCCACGCCTCCCACAGCCCACACTGGAATGGACCCAGGAGCACTTTTAATATTCCATCCTGACCCTTGGCAGCCCTATTATGGCTTCTTCTTTCTTGTGTTCTAAATTCCTTTTTTGTTAAAATCCCAATTCCAAATTTCTCTCCACAAGAAAAGCCACCAAAAATACTTGAAGCCACAAGCCAAGTCCCAGCAGAGCCCGAGGCCTGGGCCCTCTGAGGGCGGTCCCCCTCCCATCCGCCGTCCCATTGGGCGCTCTCCGCCCAGCAGGGGGCCCATCCCCTTCTCCTTCCCACTAGGAGGTCCCCATCCCAGCTCAGAGGCCATTCCTTTCCGTCCGCCCAGACCCGTCCCTGCAGGCCAGGGGGCCACCTCACCCCCAGCGGGTGGAGTCTGGGGATGCCGAGCGAGTGACCCCCATCAGAGCAGCAGGCAGACTGAGAGGGTCTGGGTTAAACAAGGGGGTTGTCCGACGGGTGCAGGGGGGACACGTCCCACCCGGCCCCTCCTGAGCTCTCTTGGGGTGGTCACCCTGGGGCCCCGGCTCCTGGACAGCAGGAGAGCCTCGAGCTCCTCTTGTTGGGGGTTTCAGGGCTCAGGCACCCGGAACTGCATGGCCTCCAGGCCTCCACTCCCCTCTCCTCCCCCAGCGTGGCCTCTGGAAGGCGTCACATGCAAGCCTGATGCTCCGACACCCCAATCTGCCTCCTCCAGGGTCTCACACCTGGATTCCACACGCGGACCAAGCCTCTTGCCCCCGATGCCTCCTGGGGGCTCAGAGATGGTCTCCAGTGTGGGCTGACTTGGCCCGCCAGACCAGGGGTGTCCCCAGGGGTCCCGGGGTCCCCTGCTGCCTTCCTCCAGAGCCAGCTGGGCCAGGACAGAGGGCAGAGCTCTGAGGGCGGCCAGGGGTCCGCTCACTCAGCTCTGCGTCCTGGCAGGTGCCGGCCAGGTGACAGGGGCAGCCTCTGGCTGTCCCACTCTGAACACAAGGTCTGTAGGCCACGGGAACTTGGCCACCGAGGCTGTCCCTCCCCGCAGGTGGTTGCTGACCCTGGGCAGCCCCTGCAGGAAGCTCCCCAGTCAGAAGTGGAGAGAGCCCTCCCTTAAATCCAGGAGCTGCTGTCAGCCTTCCTGCTGGCTCGACCTGCCGCCCACACCGCCCCCCCCCAGACAGCTCCCTACCGGGTCTCCAGGGATGCCGACGGGGCCTTCTCGTCCCTGGTCTCCTTGGGGTCCAGCTTCGCCCTGGGGAGGGATGAGCCGGTGAGTGTGGAGGCCAGGAGAGGCCAAGCTGCCTGGGCGGCAGTGGGCAAGGCCAGCTTGCCCCCAGCTCTCTGAGAAGTGTCGGGAAGCGCCACTCCCCACAGGGGCCTGGCCTTGTCCCTCTTCCCAGGAAGTGAGCAGGCCCAGGGGGGAGGGGCGAGGTGTGCCCAAGGCCACCTGGAGACACGCTTGGAGGCTGTGGGGTGGGGCCAGTCCTCCTCCGGAGGCCTCCAGGCGCCCCTGACATTTGCTACTCCTGCGGCCAGCTCCTGGGGGGCCAGGGACCGGAGCTGTGGGGCGCTCCCATTTCCTGATCTCAGCAAGACAGCTGGGGCGGGGCTGTGCTCCCCCTGACATCCTCCCCCAAGCCCCGTGCTGGGGGCCATGGGGTTCTGAGGATGCCGAGGAACTGGGACGGGGCAGAAAGCATATCTCTGTCCTAGTGACCTTGGCCTCGGCTGAGCCCACTCCCCATCGGGACAGCAGGACAGGTGTCCTCGGGGGGAGCAGCTTTGCCTTTTACAGCAGGAGGTACCCCATGGCCTACCCCCGGCAGCAGCGGCAACAGGGCCTGGTCCACACCCCAGGTATGGAAGACATCGTCCCTTCCCCGGGCTCCAGAATGTTGGGGTGGTGCCTGTCGCCCCCTCTTCTAACCAGGCCAGTGTGGGCTGCCCCGGGGTCCTGCAAAACCTTCCCAGTGAACCACAGGGCCAGAGAAAGCTCCGGAAGGAGGCTGGGGTGCGGGCAGCAGCGAGGCAAGGTGGCCAGGCCGTGGGGACCATGAGGTCCAAGGTTCCTAAGTCTCCTTCTCTTCAGGGTGCAGGGAGACTCATTGCAGAGCCCAAGCAGGGTGTTGGGGACGCGGCTGCCGGGACAGCGGCAGGTGTTCGGAAAATCACGCGGGTGATGGGGGCAGGGGAGGTCTGTAAATGGTGCTGCGTGCCAGGCGGAGCAGCGACCTCAGGGACAGGCGAGCTGTGTCCTGAACAGCCGACAGGTGCTGCGCTTGGGGGGCAAACGTGCTGTGTGTCCCAGTGTGATTGTGCGTGTGCACGCGTGTGTGCGTGTGCATGTGTGCACGATTGTGTGTGATTGTGTGAGTGATTGTGTGAGTGTGGTTTCCCCCCGACCGGCTGGTCCTGGTGAGGAGGGGAGAGGACAGAAACCTGCACTTCTCACCTCTCCTGTACTTTGCTCTCCTCATCTGGACCCACACCCTCCTCCTGGCCTCCCGCAGGTACCTGGAGACATCTGGGGCCGGGGGTCCGGGCTGGGGGTCGGGGCTGGGGGTCCGGGCTGGGGACTGGGGCTGGGGGTCGGGGCTGGGGGTTCAGGCTGGGGGTCGGGGCTGGGGTCCAGGC
>ML109429.1:0-13559 GCA_003697995.1 Taxidea taxus jeffersonii | reverse complement strand
GGACATCCGGGCTCTTCCCGCGGTCTGGCTGTCGTGGGCGTCGCTGCCGTGGACGCTGGGGGGCAGGGGCCCCTCGGGTCACTCCGTCTGCGTCTTTGGGGTAAATTCCCAGTGGTGCGATCGCTGGTCGTAGGGCAGCTCTGCTGTTCACGTTTGAGGACCCTCCGCGCTGGGTTCCAGAGCGGCCGCACCGGCCTGCGTTCCCAGCAGCAGTGCAGGAGGCTCCCCTTTCCCGACTGGCTGGTTGTAGCCTTGTGACCAGCGTGAGGCGGGGTCTCTCTGCTGCGAACACTTCGACAGCCTTGTGCTCACCTGGCCCAGGTCTGCGTAGATGCCTTCACCCGCCTTTCCTGGGTGTGCGGTGATGCGACTCATACTAGCGAAAACACGGGAAACCCATGGGAAACCCACAGAGCAATAAGAAAGCAGCGGGTCCCGCACCCCGGGCTGAGCCTCGCCACCGTCCCGCGTGTTTCCTGAGCCTGGGGTGAGGCTGGGTCCCTCCTCCCTGTCGGCACCTTCTCTCTCCAGGAGCGCTGCGCGGTCCTCCTGGGACGGGGCTCCCCTGCAGCCCCCAGACCCAACACACAGGCCACGGAGAGTCAGGGTTCAGGCGGCGCCGCACCCCTGCTCGGGAGCCCGGCTCCTGCGCGTTACCCGGAGCGAACCGCCCTTCGGGGTCTGTGTGCGGGGAGAATGCGGGTGGGACGAGGGCCTGCGTGGCCCCCCAGAACAGCCGTGGGGAGATGGGTCGGGAGCGTGACCCTGGTGTGCAGCGGTTCCAAGGGAAACGGGCCGGAGGCCCCAGTGGGTCCCAGCCAGGGATGGGCTGCAGAGCCCAGGGTGGTGGGTAGCCGGGAGACAGGTTTGAAACCATCCTGGGGCAACAGTGGCCGGCCTGGCAGGGAGGTGGGTCTCCAGGGGACGGGCAGCCAGGCCGGGGGCCTGCAGGAAGGTGGGCCAGCGACAGAGCAGCTGCCCGTGCCCTTGGCTCTGGCCCCCACGCTGGGCATCTGCTCAGGGACGCGGGTGGTCACCCACCCCAGGGGGCCCACAGACGTGGGGGTGCGGCCAGAGGCGCCTGAGGACAGGGGCCCAGAGCAGGGCTCTCCTCCAGTGGCCTCCAGCGTGAGTGTGTAAGTGTAAGAGAACATGAGTGTGAGCATGTGAGACAGTGAGAGTGTGTGAGAGCGTGTAAGCGTGCGAACGTGTGCTCCACGGTCCCTGCGAGGATCCCTCCTCCCTGGAGGCCAGCCCCCGAGGTGCAGGGACGGGGACCCCGGGCCCCAGACAGGAGCCCCCCAGGAGACCCGCAAATGCCCTGCTTTTCTCTCCGAGCCACCCCGCCCCGTCCCCACCCATGTCCCTGTGACTCTTGGTGTTGGGAAAGGCAAGTTCTGGGAGAGGGAAACCCCCGACGGCTGCACTGTCAGGTCTTTAAAAACCCCGTAACTGGGGCGCCTGGGTGGCTCAGTGGGTTAAAGCCTCTGCCTTCGGCTCAGGTCATGATCTCGGGGTCCTGGGATCGAGCCCCACATCGGGCTCTCTGCTCAGCGGGGAGCCTGCTTCCTCCTCTCTCTCTTCCTGCCTCTCTGCCTACTTGTGATCTCTCTCTGTCAAATGAATAAATAAAATCTTAAACAAAACAAAAACCGGTAACAGAGGGTAGAAGACAGAAGATGGAAAGAGCATCCCGGCGGAAACCACCTTTGCCGCAGCCCGGAGCAGCCAAGGGGGACTGCTGCGCGAGCGGCCGATGGGGGGCTACAGGCCGGGTCATTGAGGACGGGCGGAGGGTCCCCCGGTTCCCCACCCCTCCCCCCACCCCATGGAGCACCCGCAGCCCCCACACCACCTCCTCACCCAGCCTGGGAGCAGGGCCTTCGTCCTCCTGGGGCTTCCTGCTCCCTCCCCCCGGGGGGCTGGTGAGGCGCGGGGCTGGACCACCTCCTGCTGGACCCCCAGCCACAGTCAGGGCCAAAGCTGCGCCTACCCCCAGGGCGTGTCCACCTCCTGCCCCGTGTCCCCCAACCCACGGGACCCTCAGCCAGAGGCACAGTCAGGCATCCTCCCCCAGCCCCAGGTCAGGGTCCCACAGGCCCTGAGTCCAGCCCAAGAAGGACAGCAGGGGAGTGAGCAGGGGACCCTTAGGAAGGGGGTGACAGGGACGTCTCCAGGGCCAGGAGGCGAGGACAGAGCAGAGGGGAGGGGCTCACCAGACCCCTGGCTCTGGGCACCAGGCCAGTGTCCCTGATGGGGGGTGCCCCAAGCAGAATGGTGGCAGGCCACTGTGATGACGGGTGGCAGCGGGCGTGTCTGTGGGGTGACGGCTGGTGTTTCCAGAACAGTCCCCTCCTGCCCAGGGGCGTGGGTGACGGAAAGCTGCTTTCATTTACAAACACCGAAGACCCAGCTCTCTTAGCTCTTGCCGAACAAAGACCGATTTGATTCCTTTTTAATCCTCAACTACCCAGTGAATTTTCCTCCCAGGTCAGGACGTGATTCACCAGGGAAAATAATATTTTCCAGGGGTTACACATGCGGCGTGTGGACTTCGGAGCTGGTGGGGTGCCAGCCGGGCCCAGGCCCCCGCACCTCAGTGGGCACACGCCCTGAGCAGGGACTCCGGCCGGGGCTCCTGCCCCAGCCCCTCAGCGTGGCCGAGCTGCGTCCTTGTCGCCAGGGGAGCCGAGTCCTGACAGCTCCACCGTGAGGGGCCCCGCAGTGCCAGCTCTGGGCTCCAGGCACCGCGGACGGGGGTCCTGTCTCCCGGCCTCCCTCTGCCAACTGCAGGTCGAGCCAGTGGGACAGGAAGCCACAGGAAGTCAGGTCCGGCGCTGGGTTTGGGGTGCAGCAGGGCGGGCCTTTGGGGGACCGTCCTTGCACCAGGGGCACCTCTGGGCCAACCGGTCACAGCCAGGTGGCTGCCAGGGAGGACGAGCGGGTCGAGCGGGTCTGAGTCACAGGTCCTGCGGCGAGTCCCTCTGGTGATGACTTAGGGCCCAACCTCCGAAGGGCGCCGTGGAGGCCCCGCGGGCAAGGCCACCCTCCAGCCACGCACCCGCCGCTGAGCTGGGAGACGCCGCAGGGGAGCGAGGCCGAGCCAGGACTTCGAGCCCCGGACCGGAGCCCGTTGCTGGCAAGGCGGGCGCACACGTCAGCGAGCGTGAACGGGGACAGTCCTGGAAGAGCAGCGTCTAAGCCGTCTGCAATGCAGGTTAATGCACCCTACACCCTCGTTTGCAAAAATTACACCAAACTGCGTGTTTTTGGACTGAAACGTGGACACACCCCAAAGACTCCACAATGTGGGCTTGTTCAGAAAGTGACGGGCGGCACAGCAGCCCCCTGGACCCACTGCAGGGAGACGAGGTGCGGGAGGGGCGGCCTGGCGAGCACGCGGGGAGGAGGCTTCGTCCCGCTCAGAGGGCACGCGGCGTCCGTCCATGCAGAGCCGCCCGGCTCCTTCCGAAAGAGTCGCTGGACACCTCGACTGGGTTCTGGGGGAGGGTAGGACCGGGCCAGCATGTCCATCCCCGTCACAGAGCTGTGCTCACGGCCTCCTCTGTGTCCCCGTGAGTAGGGGCCGATGTGCGCGGGACGCTGGACGCCTCCCAGCCGGGCCTGTCGCCATGCCTGTGTCCCACAGCCAGGGCCGCAGCAGCTGTACCCAGAGACTCGGGGGGTCCACGTGGCCCTCCTCCCACCGGGGCCACGAGCCTCAGCCCCCATCTGTCTTGTCCTGTGGCCCAAGAGCTGAGAGTCGGAACCAGACCTGGAGGCTCCGGCTGTGGGCACCGTCATTTCAAAGAAACACAGAAAGAGAAGCAGAAGGGGGGACGTCTAGATGACACTGCCCATGACGGTCACTCCGGGAGCGTCCGGGATGGTGGACAACCTGGGGCATGAGGGCCGCTGGCACGCCTCCATTGCCCGGTCCCTCGGGGGGCCCGGAGTCCCGGGGAAGCTCACCCCGTCTGCGCGTCCCCTGCGGGTCACAGGGGGACAGATGGTTCTCGGGGCCGACGGTAGGCACCACAGCTCTCTCCCGAGCCCTCACACCTTTTGTGTCACAAAATTCCCAGCATCCTGGTGGCCTCGTGTCTTTAGGGAGGAGACCCCCACCCATCCGAGTAGGCTGGGACGCGTGTGGGCACTAGGACTCTGTGCAGGACGGGCCAAGGTTGGTGGGGCTTGCCGGGCACCCGGATGCGTCTGGTGGGCCCAAGGACAGGGCTCCGGGATGTGGGGGGCTAAGGGACCCTGCAGGGAAGCCAGCAGGCACGCATGGGGGACCACTGGTGGCGTTCGAGGTGGGGGGCCTGTAAGGGGCGCTGAGCCCCAGGCCGGCGCAGGGCACGTCTCCAAGGCACACTGGTCTCCCCGGCCTCCAGCAGGGCCCCCCACCCCCAGCGGCCCAGACTCGGGGACTCCGGCTGTGGGTCTGGACGGGTTAATCTTTTCCCAGTTACCTCATGCTGGCCTCGGCTTCTATGGAAAAAAGCAAAACATCTGGGAATGATATTTCTCTAATGGCTGTCTGAGCCGTGTGGGAGAGGCTGGCTGCTTTCCCCAGAACTCGAGCAGATGTGGAGAGGACCCCTGGGGGAGGGGGCTTCCTGGGCAGCGGCGACAGCCCCGGGGCCGCCCACCTCCAGGCTCCTGGGCCCACCCGCGGGGTCCCCACGGCCAGGCCAGCGGGGGAGGCCAGAGATTCCTGCAGACGCGAGTCATTTCCTGCGCTGCTGACCCTCGTGTGGGGTCCTCAGGCTGGCCCCTCGCCGGTGGGAGTGGGGGGACCCTGGGGCGAGTTAGGGTCACCTATGGGACCTGCACTTCTGGGGGCCTGTGTCTCCTGCCCCCTCGCCTCCAAGGCTCCTCCGCTCCTGCTGCCCTTGACCTTGCAAGGATGGGGCTCCCCCTCTCTCCCGTTGGGTCCGGCCCGGGACCCCTGCCCCACTGGGCTGCTGTCCTCAGTGGGGGTGGGCGGAAGGAGCACCTGCAGGGGCTTCTCCCGGCCTCTGTCTCCTCAAGGGTGGAGGGCTGAAGAGGGCTCAGTGCTGGGGGCAGGTCTTCACCCCACACGGGCCGCTATGGCCGAGACGAGAGGCTTGCCATGGGGCTGCCTTGGCCTGCTCCCCCCGAATCATGCAGCAGCTCTGATGAGGTCCCATGAGCAGGGAAGGGGGCTGGGACCCCTCACAGACAAGCAGGCCCCTCCCCCATGCCCGGATGGCTCCTGCAGACCACAGGACCCCGAGGAGAGAGCGTGCTCCCCCCGATCCGCCAGGCAGTGACCCCTCTGATCCGGGCCAGCCCACCCCTCACTTCCCTCCCAGACGTGCTCCAGGAGCCCCCATCTCACGGCTGCTCAGATCCTCCGTCCCTCAGCCTGACCGCAGCACGGAGCACGAAAGTGCCGGGCACCCGCCACAGGGACCCCAGGGCCCAGTGCGTTCTGTGCTTTTTGGGGGACACCTGGTGTTCTCGGGGGCATGGCTGGAGCCGGCTGGGCTCATCCCCTCGAAGCCCGAAGAGGGTGCTGGGGTGGGGGGTGCTGCTGCTTCGCGGAAGAGGGTCCCTTCCAGGGGCTGAAGTTCAGAGTTTCTGGTCCCTACTGGCCTCCCCATGGGCCCCAGGGCTGTGCAGCCGGAGGGGAAGGGTCATCCTGTCTCAGCCACCGTCTGGCCCCAGCGTTCATCAAGGAGCTGAGGGGTCTCCGTGGATGCTGGGCTGACCCGTATCCTCCCCGCACACGATAGCCAGCCGGCAAGGTCCTGACTGTTACTTCAGAGCAGAGGGAGGCATCATATAACGTGCGATACTTGCTCCTTCCAGCGGACCCGGAGCTGCAGGACGCCCCTGGAGACCCTGGGGTCGGGACACAAGCTGCTCCTTCCAACTGTTCACAGGGTCCACAGGCCTGGCTCCCAGCCAGGGTCCCAGCCCCAGGTTCCAGCCCAGGGTCGGAGGCCGTCCAGCAGGGGGAGGAGGGACAGGGGTCAGGACAGCAGGACTTTGATGTGTGTGGGACCCTGTCCGCCAGCTAGATGCAGTCCCTGTCCCTGGGGACCCAGAGGGGGTCAGTCTAGCCCGGGTACCCTCCTCTCCTTCCCTAATATCCCTGGACACAAGGACCAGAAATAACGGGCCCCATTTTGGGCAGGGGCGAGTGTGGCGGGCCTGGGGCGCCCTCTGCTGCCCATTGGGGGCAGCCCGGGAACCGTGTCAACACCCCGTGTGCCAGAAGATAGGGAGAGGCTGATGACGGCGGGCTTGAACCCCGAGGCCCCGGGGTCCCCAGCGGTGCAGCACGGCTGGGTCACGCCTCGCCCTGAGCCCGACCAGCGCTGGCTACGCCAGACGCCCCGCTCACTCCTCGCCCCGGGACTGGACGGAAGTACCCGGTGCGCCGGAGCCACACCCAGCACCCAGCACCCCGGGGGCCGTGGACACGTTCGGGGGCGGGGAGTCCCACTGGCCCCAGGACTAGGGTCACAGCTCAGGAGGGCAGGGGGGGCTTCTGTGAGGGGGCTGGCGGTCAGATGGCCCATCGCGGTCACCACTGAGGGGACAGAGCCCTCACTCTCCGGCTTCACTGGTGAGACAGAGACGTCCAGCAGGTCCGAGATGCGTCCAGGCCAAGCACGGGGCCCCTCTCCTCCCGCCCGGTCCCAAGCCCCTGGCGAGGGCAGGTCAGCGGGAGGAGACCAGAGCCGTCCCCCAGCCCCGCATGTGTCTGCGGAAGTCCTCGGCTGGCCGTGATGCTGTCGGGGCGGGGAACCTCGGGAGGGGATCCGTGCGTGCGGGTGGAGCTCTGAGGACCGGGTGCGTGGGAGGGACTAGTGAAGGGGGCCCCCCTCGCCCTCCCCACGTGAGGAGCCCCCAGACGTCTGCGAGCTGAAGGGCCTCCCTGCTGGTTTGCAAGGGCAGCCCGGCCGGACCAAGACACGTCGAAAACCCGCAGACGGAAGCTGCTTCTCTTTATGAGGATTTTAGCAGCCCCTCCGTTGCGGGAGGCCCCGGCTGGGGGACGAGGCGAGCAGGCCGCTGGCTGACGAGGGAGGTCCGGCTCCTGCCGCGGCTCCGTAAGGCACCTGTGTGCGATCCTAGGGAAGGCGTGATGGCTCCGGGCCTCAGTTTGCCCAGCTGTGAAATGGGTACAGTGTCTGTTCAGACGGAGGAGTGTAAGGTGCCCACCGTCCTGGGTTTTCACATCTAATTCCTGACACGCTTCCCTCTGCCTCTGGAAGTGCCACCCACGGCGGCCCCATCAGGGACACCCCGGAGCGGGGCTGCCCCCATGGCTCCCGCTAGGTCACATGGTGCCTCCCCTGCCGGGGTCAGGCCATCCTCCCGTGACTCCCACAGCCCTGCCCGGGGGCTTCACTCTGTGCTTCTCAGGGAGGAGGTGCTGGGGCACCTGCACTGGTGTCCCGGACACTGGGACATGCTCCTGCCTGTCCTAACCCTCCGTGGCACCCCTGCCGCCTTCCCCTATCGTCCGCCCCCCACTCTTCAGTTAGTCTTCTTTCCTGCTCTACAGACACTTTCTAGAACACGGACCCCATCGTGGAATTTCCTTGACCGAAGGCATTATTTGGTGCCGGGGCCTGGGGAAACCTGACTGGATCCTCGGGGCCGGGGGCTCTCCCAACCTGGCCCCCTCCCCACCCGGGACGAGCCCCCAGGTGCCCCCCACGAAGGGTCCCCGTGGTTTGCGGGTTCAGGAACAGTGTAGGGAAAGCCAGGGTCTTCACCCTGGAGAAGCCAGTCGTCCAGGACCGGGCGTTTCCCGGGACGCGGTGGACACGCGGTCCTGCCGTCAGAGTCCCTGCGCCACTTTGTCTGGTTCTCAACGACGATCTTAGGATCGTTAGGCGATCTCGGGAGGCGTTGCCCGGCGCGTGTAACCCCCGCGGTCGGTGCGTGAGGAGCTACAGACTTGGTGTGTTTGCTGCGGGCACCTCTCTCTGTGACTGCCCGTCTTACTGTCCTGTCCCCCTGTTCGGGGCTGTCCCTGACCTCCCGCCCGTGACCCGCGTGTGATGCAGGGGCTGCTGGCCGGCCGTGACCGTGCCAGCGGGGTGGGGGGGTGTCTGCGGAGGGCTGGACCCCGAGCCCTCCTGGGCCCCTGGGGGGGTGGCCGAGTGCGGGGCGAGGCCGCCGTCAGGGTCGGGGTCTTCCCGGTTTGCTGCAAATGTGTTCGCCGCCTCTTTCCAGAAGGGACTGTCCCCGGCGCACCCAGCGGACAGATGTGACCAAGAAGCCATTCCACGAAACTCGGAAAACACAAGGGCAGCGAAGTGTCCGTCGTCGCGCTGTCCAGGGCGGGCCGGTGCGGTTCTGGATTTACGAGAAAGCCGGGGGCGGGGGGCCGCGTGATGCCCGCGGGCGGCACTGATGCTCCCGCGGAGCCCCGGCCTCGGCCCCGTGGACATGCCCGCCCGCCCTCATCCCCGCGTGCGCAGCCGGGGACACTCGGCATCGCGGTCCCCGCCGGCCCTCCCAGAGGAGCGGCCCCGCGGCCGGAGAGGAATCCCGAAGGAAGCGGTCGGCGGAGCCAAGAGTGGACACGACACACGTCTGCGCCGAGGGGCCCGGCGGTCCCGGCGGGTCGTGGGGTCGCCGCGTCCTCAGCGCAGCTCCGGGAGCCCTCGGGAGGCAGTGAGCGCCCGCTGGGTGTGAGAGGACACTTTCTGCCCCCGCGAAGTCGGGAGGGGCTGCTCCGGGACACGCATGCAACCCCAGCGCGACCCTGCCACGTCCGGTCTCGGCACCCCGGCCACCGCGCTTTGCCCTCGGTGCCCCTGCACCAGCGGAGGCTCTGCCATCCCTGGAAGGAGTGGGAGTAGGAGAACAGGGTGCAGGAGCGGGGACCCTGGCCCCTCTGGGGCACCCCCACCCCCATCTGCTCCTCCTTCAACCAGCTGCAGCGCCCCTGAGTCCTAGAGCCTTTGCTCGGGATCTGCACTGGCCGCCCCTCCCCCAGATGCCCTGGAGCCCCAGCGGGGTGCCGACACCCACGGGGGACGCATGCGCTCGGAGCCTGTTAGCAGCGGCGGCCTCCAGCTCGGCCACATCTTCTCTGTTGGCAGGACATTGTCCGCGGGGTCACTTCCTACAGTGGCTGTGACCGGGTACACAGCCGGAGACCTTAAAGCAACAGCATCTCATTCTCCCACAGTCTGGAGACCAGGAGTCTGAGGTCCAGGTGTGGCTCCAGCGGAGGGTCCCTGGTCCCCTCCAGCCCCGGGGGTGGTGGCTACAGCCCCTGACCTTGGCCCCTGCCCTCACCTGGCTGTCCTCACTGCACATCGTCTCATTTTCCCGCAGTCCAGGGTGACTCGTTTTACCTTGATCACATCTGCAAAGACCCTGTTTCCGAATACGGTCACGGTCCCAGGTTCCAGGGGTTCAACCTTCTTCGTATCTTTGGGGAACACCATTGAGGCCACAACACCTGGTATCTGTTTTTCATCCTTTTCTTTTTTACCTTTCTGTGTCATATTTTTAGTATTTCACTTGGAAGTAACACATAGCTGGGATATTTATCCACTGTGCGAGTTTCTATTGCCTTGGGAGTTACTGAATTAGTACCTTTCATAAATGTAGTGAATGAACAATGTGCGTTTAACCTGCTTCCTGGGTGAGTCATTACTAACACATTCGTGCTTTCTTTTTCTGTCTTATTGGACAGTTTGAAATCACCACGTTTTCTTCCTCATCTGCTATTAGATCGGCCCAGTTTCCTTTCATCCTCCCATTCAGAACATTCACGCGGATTTCCTTCTCGTACTTATTCTTGAGACGTCTAACAGGAATGCTTTCTGCTCCCTGATACCCTAAGCTGATCTGGCGTGTCTATGCCTCTTCGCAACAAAAGACGAATCCGGGCTGTTCCGACTTACATTAGAGCCACCTAATCCTTACCATTTTTGTCAAGAGTTTTGGCTCCAAACGGAATTCTTAAATTTTTATTTTATTTTATTTTCGAGCGAGAGAGCATGAGCATGTACAAGTGGAGGGGGCAGAGGGCGAGAGAATCCCAAGTAGGCTCCAAACCCAGCACAGAGCCCACTTGGGGGTCGATCCCACGACCCTGAGGTCATGATCAGGAGTCAGAAGCTTAGTCGATGGAGCCCCCAGGTGCCCCCAATGGAACTTTATAGGGTCATTTACAGTCTGCAAATGAGGTTGCTCTCGCTATCATGGCTTTTTCTTTGATTAGTCACCGTGTCCCCTCATCTACCTGTGCTTGTCTCACAATCTCCTGTTCTTATTTCATGGATATTGTTTTCCTCTTCATTTTTCTAAGGACTTAAATATGTATTTTGCAGTTGTTTTCTCTGTATCCTTGGGAATTGTTCCTCTCTTTGCTCAGTGCTGAAGGCGGAAGACGCGGCTCCAAAATATACCACCTTGCATGTGGGTTATTCAGAGCTGAAGGAATTTGAAAACAGCAGATACCAAGACTTCAGGCGATTCTAACTGAAATCCTGTCATGGTTCTTTGGAACGCTGGCCTCCTGGGCATTACAGACTGCGATGAGTCTGTGGTTATTAGTACAGTCTGGTCCCAGTGAGCAGCAAAGAGCCTGGAAGCTGATGTGAGTGCGTATGGACACCGAGATGTCTCACAAAGGAGTCCCCGATGGGATAGGCACTGATGGTCAGATCCCAAAGGGAAAATGGGGGAGAAAATATTGGAGGATTCAGATAAGACCTCTGGGTAAGAAAGGAGTTTCTCAAACAAGACTCAAAAATTCACAAGCCCTGAAAAGAGATGGACAAATTGGACTCGTTGGTATAATCATCAGAAGATCCTGGAAACTTTCCCAGAGGAAGCTGGGAACTGGGGACTAGAGTGGCCGCTCGCTCAGCTAAAAAACAGTCAGTCCCCAACATACGTAAGGAGCTCCCAGAAAGTCATGAGAAAGACAATCTGACAGAAAACTGGCAGCAGCCATGAACATGTGCTTCACTAAGGGGAAACAGGTGGGTATTCTAACGTAAGGAAAGAAAACCGTATTTGGAGTCAGCAAAGTGCGGAATGAACCACAGTAGGTATTTTACACCCACCAGAGAAGAGATATTAAAAACTCATCTAGGGGCGCCTGGGTGGCTCAGTGGGTTAAAGCCTCTGCCTTCGGCTCAGGTCATGATCCCAGGGTCCTGGGATCGAGCCCCACATGGGGCTCTCTGCTCAGCAGGGAGCCTGCTTCCTCCTCTCTCTCTCTACCTGCCTCTCTGCCTGCTTGTGATCTCTGTCTGTCAAATAAATAAATGAAATCTTTAAAAAAAATAAAAAATAAAAAAAAACTCATCTAATCCCCCGTACCATGACCCACTGGTGATGGGAGTAGGATTCTGTGCAGCCATAGTGGGAGACAACTAGGCACGATGCCGTTGACGCCAACAGCCTCCCTCCCTGGGTGGACATCCTCCAGCGTGTCCCAGCGGCCCCTCGGCCAGCTGCAGGTGTACCACGGCTTCCCTTGGGCAGCCAGGCAGGGCCTGCGCCCACCAGATCTTCATTCTTAGTGTGTGGGGGCAGTCCAAATGTTCGTGTTTTCTGTAGAATACCAACCCTGTGCCCATGTGCCAGGAGCCCCCAGAGGAATGTTTGTATCAGCGATCTTTATAAAAGCAAGAGCCAACAGAAATGGGAAACAACCCTGATTCCGTCTGCCCGGGTGCAGGTATGGGGGCTCCTCCCCGGGACACTGTCTGGCTGTGAGAGCGGGTGGCTGCCATGTCAGCCCACACACGATGCCACATGGGAGACGCTGGTCACAGAGAACGCAGTACAACTCCAGTTGTCAACAGGTAAGGCACGAAGAACTAAGCGTGGGTGGCTGTACACAGGGTAAACTGTGAAGGGCGAGCAGTAAAACAATGGCCACCAAGGTCAGGGGTGGCCTCGGGCTGGCGCAGCTGCCAAGGCACACGGCGGGTCCTCGGTGCCTCACCCTGGGTGAGTACGTGGGTTGCTCTCCCTGAATGCCCGAGATCGTGCAGACATTTGTTCTGTATTCGAACAGCTTTATGGAGAGGTAATTTATATATCACGACGTTCACCCATTTAAAATGCACAGTCCAGTGGTTCTGGTCTATTGACATCTGCGCAGCAATCTGATTTTAGGACAGTCCATCCTTCCCCCAAAGAAACCCACTACTGGTTGGCAGAGTCCCCATGGCACGTCCCACTCCGGCAGCCACTAATGCGTGTTAGACTCCAAGAGCTGCCCACGCAAACATTCAGACAACCACGTCCCTACGGTATGTGTGGCCGTTCGTGCCCAGCTTCTCTCACTACCCCTCTCTAGGGTCAGATAATACCCCCTCGTGTGACACGTCACGTCTCGCTTATGGGCTTAGCCCTTGGTGGGCGTTTGGGCTGTCTTCACTCTTCGGCTCTCACGAAAAACGCTGCCACGAGTATGTGTGTGGGGCTTTACACTGACGTTTCCACTTCACTTGGGCAGCTGTGAGTGGAATTACTAGGTCTTCTGGAAACTTCGTTTAACCTTCTCCCCCTGGGACTGCACCACTTTACATTCCCACCAAGCGAGTATAGACCCATTTCTCTCCACACTCTCCAACTCTTGTTACCGTCTGTCATTTGATTAGAGCCGTCTGGTGGCTGTCAAGTGTGTTTCATTGTGGTCTTGTGACTACAAGTGACTAATGATGTTCTTGTGACATCAGTGACTAATGATGTTCACTGTCTCTTCTTATTGGCCATTTGTTTATCTTCTTTGGAGAAATGTGTATTCAAATTATTTGCCATTTAAAAAAACGCGTTGTCTTTTTATTATTGAGTTGTAAACATTCATTATGTGTTCTGGATACAAATCCCTGATCATATATTCAATTGGCAAATATTTTCTCCTAGCCAACAGGTAGTCTTGACACTTTCTCAGTGGTGTTCTTTGAAGCACAAAGGCTTAATTTTGTTTAAATCCAAATTGTTGGTTTTTTTTCTTTCATAACATGTTTTTGTGTCATATCTAAGAAATCATTGCCTGATCCAACATCACATAAATTTACTCTTGTGTTTTCTGTTATGGGTTTTAGTTTTCATTCTCACATTCAGGTCCACTATTTATTTTGAGTTAACTTTTGTGTTTGGTGTGAGACAGGGATCAAAGTCACTCTGTACACGGGAATATCTGGTCGACCAGCGCCATCAGTGGAAAAGACTCTCCTTTCACCCATTTAATTGTCTTGGCAGCTTTGTTGAAGGTCCCCTGGCTGTGAATGTAAGGGGCTATTTTCAGACTGTCAGACTTGCTGCACTGATCAGTGTGCCTGTCCTTACCCCAGTGTCATGTCACTGCAGCTTCACAGTCACTTTTGGAATCAAGACATGATCGAGCTGCTTCTGCTTGGGTTTAGTTTGCTCCTGTCTTTCTAAATTGTTAGAGTGGGATGTTAGGGTATCAGCTTGAGATCTTCCTTCGTCTTGGAAAATATAAGTATTAGAGCTATACATTTCCTTCTAAGATCTGCTTTTATTTTGTATATTGTGTTTTCATTTTCATTCATCTCAAAGTA
>ML109428.1:37944-50482 GCA_003697995.1 Taxidea taxus jeffersonii | reverse complement strand
CTGCCTGGATGGGCCGAGTGGGGTGTGCGCAGAGTCACGGCAGGCCACCCGGCCCTTCTCTGTGGGTGGAGTAGGGTACTGGCAGCCACGAGCCTGGGACCCCTCACAGCCTCGTGGGGTCCTCAGCACACCCGACGGCGGGAGTCTGGGCCTCCCACCCCCTTGGGCTCTGTCCCTAACCTGGCTTGGCTGCCTCATGCTGGGGCGGTGTTTGCGGGGAGGCCCGTGCAGCTGACACGGGAGGGGCAGGCATGGAGACAGGCGCCTTCCGTGTCCCCTCATGAGGCCGCCATGTCTTGGCCTCAGTGGCCGTCCTGCTCCTTAGGCTGAGTCGTTCAGGCCACCCTCCCTATTTCTAGAAAATGGACACTCAGTAAATCTTGCTTCTCAGCGGGCACCATGTGAGGCCCAGTTGGTAGGAGGTGGTGAGGAACGAGGGCAGACTGTAGAAGGCTCGCCAAGCTGGCATGCACACAGGTGGCTCATGGCCCCAGGGCCGAGGGCGTCAGAGCCTCTATGCTCCTGGTCCCCGGCCCGTCCACACGGCGTGAATCCGGGGGGGTTGAGGGTGGGGAGTCAGGCCTGCCAGGTGCGGACCGGCCAGGGAGAGCTCTGAGCTCCGACACTGCTCCGTCCTCCCGTCCTCTCCCCAGGACTCGGTCTACATCTTCCGGGAGGGGGCCCTGCCACCTTATCGACAGATGTTCTACCAGTTGTGTGACCTGAACGTGGACGAGTACGTACTGAGGGTGGGGACGGTGGGGCTCGGGACCAGGGCATTCCCTGCCCCTCTCCCGCCGGGAGTCAGCCTCAGCGGGAAGCCCTGCCGGGGCAGCAGGTGCTGGGGCGCCTCCATCAGCCTCATGGCCCACAGGAGCAGTTTCTGGGATCTTCCTGGGCTGCACCCCTCCTCCATCACACACGTGAAGGCTCGAGACACAGAGTCCGGCCATCCACAGAGTCCTAGCGACCTCCCGGCCAGTTGTTCTTTGTCGTGTTTAAAAGGGGTGGTGGGGGGCACTGGGATGGGGAGAGACCGGAGCACGTTAGACGCAGCAGAATCAGGTGAGAGTCTGGGGTTCCACAGGAAAGTACGCATGTTCCCCCCAACGTGTGCAGCTTGGGGGCGGGGCCCACGCTGGTCAGGACCTCAGGTGGGAGCGACCGGCTTCCGTGGGTGCTCCCCACGTGGGTGCTCCTCGGCGCCCCGCTCAGCCCTCTGCACAGCCGTCTGCGCGTGGGTGTTCCCAGCGCTGGCCCGCCTCTGCCAGACCCTGTGGCCCCTGTTGGCGGAGCTCCCCCAAACACCAAGTCCCGATCCCCAGGCTACAGAGGATCATTCACCGCAACGATGGGGCCGAGACCTGCTGCACAGAGCGCGATGGCTGGTGCCTTCCCAAGACCAGCGATGACTTGAGGGACACGATGTCCCTCATGATCCGGCAGACCATCCGCTCCAAGAGGCCTGGTGAGCGCTCAGGGTGCAGGGGGCCCCATGCTGGGACAGGGCAAGTATCCCTACAGGCCCTGTTTCCCAGTAAATAACACCCCAGTGGAATCATCCCACCAGAAGCCAGATCCCCCGGGCTGCCAGTGTCTCCCTGGAAGGGAGTCAGGCTGCTCAGTCCACGGGGGATCAAGGCAGGAGACCGGCCCGGAGGGCAGGGCTAGAGCCGGGCTGGAACCACCGCTTTGTGCCCTGACACCCCCCTTGCCACCTCTTCCAGCCATCTGGGGGTGCATCCTGCCTATCTCCTTATACCAGGAGAGCAGGGGTAGCAGGTGTGGGGGACCAGGCAGCCCTGGCTGCTGGTGGTGGGATGTGGGGAACAGGGAACACTTGCTGGTCTGCGGGTCTGATGAGGCGGGGGCGTGTGAGCAAGAGCAGCCCCAGATCCCGGACCCCGCCGGACTCCCCGGAGCTCATGGGTGTAGGGACTCCCAGCCTTGGTTGGGACACGGCCCTGTCTGAGAATCTCTGCTTGAGGCTCTGGACCCTTTTCCCGGGGAAAAAACTCACAGCACTCCTGCACACTCTTGAGGTCCCTTGGACCCGTGAAGCCACCCAGCTTCTGGGGAAATGGTTTTCAAAGTGTTGGCTTCCGTGTTCCCCTGAAGTGCTTGTTACAGTGTGGAGTGCCAGGCCCCCTGGCCCTCTGTGCTTCCCCAGGCAGCTTCTCCAGGGCCTGAGCCCAGACCAGACAGCCGACATTGTAAACAGACCTCCAGCAGCCTGATTGCTGGTCTGGATGCGGGGCTGTCCGGCACCTCTCTCAGGCTGAGGCCAGCAGTAGCTGGTCTGGGGGCCATCCAGGAAGCCTGTGCTGGGACACACATGGCTTTGTCTTCTGGCCCCAGCTCTCTTCTCCAGCCCGGCCAAGGCCGACAGGGAGAAAGAGCCCCTGACGTACGAGTCTGGGGAAGATGAGGAGGACGAGGAGGAGGAGGAGGAGGACTTCAAGCCATCCGATGGCAGTGACAACGAGATGGAGACAGAGATTTTGGACTATGTGTGACACAGCCCTGCTCCCAAGGCTGGGTGTCCCTGATAACACAAGACTGGCGATGGAGCCGGGACAAGCCGTGGCTCCCCGGTGCTGTCCACGGTAACCAGAACGGCCGTAGGAGCCCCCCGCCCCAGAGGAAAGCTGGGGTCCTGGCGCTGGGTGCAGCTGACCCTGGTCCTGCCCGTGTGCCGGTGACACCAGCTGCGCAGGGCTGCCCTCTGGCCCCAGTTGCTTGGGGACATCCCCAGAAGGTATGACTTGGCTTTACGCAGGCACCAGCGTCCGGCAGGCTGAGCTGGTGCCCAGCACCTCTCTGGCTGAGAACAGCAGAAGCTGGAGGGAGTGATGTGGCCAGGGGAGGGGGACGGCCTTGCCTCGGGGTTGATGACTGGTCACCAGCAAGGAAGCTGCTCTGTAGTCACAGATGGGCCGGGGCTGTCCTTGGGTTTGGATCCCACTCATCTGGGACCCAGCTGGAGTTGTTCTGTTCTTATAAATATACGTTTCAAGAAGAAAGCGGTGTCTCACTGTGGGGGTCGGAGCCACGGGAAAGTTTCCTCTTGCAGGTTGGTGGGGAGCAGCTGGGAGCACCCCAGATTCCAGGTCCCAGATGGTCCTGCAGCCTTGGGCTCAGCCCTTACGGCTCCAGATGTGTTCTTGAGTAGTTCCTGGGGACACAGACCCTGTTTCATCTCTGCTCCCTGGTGTGAAACCAGAGGCAGTGCAGGGTTCTTGGGGGCGGGAGCTGGCTCTCCCTGGGGAGCACTCCCACCCATGCCGGGGGGCGGCTGTGCCATGGTCCTGCAGAGCAGCCTGGGCCAGAGATGAGCCTGGTCACCCCCTTCCTCAGCCAGCAGACTGGGCCACCTATTGTGACAGGTCCCTAAGTCACATTCTAAAGTCCAATGCCTCAGGCAAGCCCTTCTGCTGCCCAGGCTCCAGGGGAGCCCCCCTGGCTCACAGTTGGTCTGAAGTGGCTGGTCCTGGCCACCTTCCTTGTAGAGCGCCCCGTGGCCCCGCTCCCTGCTGCTGGGGACCAGGAGGGGTCCTCCCCCATATTCAGAATAACTTCCTGTAGAGTAGGTTCTCAGAATTGGAAAAGCTGGACAGAAGGTGTGAGTTAGCAAATCCCCGTCCTTGTGCGGGGTGGGGGCCTCAGGCTCTTTCCCCGCTTGTCCTCATACCACCCAGCCATAGGCACACAAGCCCCAGCCCAGGCTGCACAGCCCCTTCTAGCTTTCCTAATGCCTCCCACCCGTAGTCGCCCACCTCCTTTCTCCAGCCTCTCGCCCACTCTGTCCCAAACGATTTGGATCTGGTGGGCAGGCTTGGCGGCAGCAGGCACAGTAGCAGTGGGGCCGTGGCCTGCGTCCAAGGCAGTAGCTCCTGGGCAGCAGAGGGCCTGCTGGGCCTAGCTACAGGGCTGTCAGCCTGACGGGGCTCCTCTGTCCCCTGGCTCGTGAGTGCGCCCCCCTCCCTGGGGGTGGTCATGCAGTAGGGCCTGGGTATCCTCCGTGAGCCGTGACCCCGGGGGCAGCCAAACTCAAAGGCCCCATCACAGGCCTTGTCCTTGGTGGCCTGCCTTTTCTAATGAGTAACTCCTGGTGACCAGAGTTCTGCACAGCCACAGGGAACTGGCTGCTTTTGCTGTCGCCCCTACTTCTGTGCTCAGTGTTCTCCCTCCCACTCTCTGACTCTCTCTTGGTCTCTGCTTGGCTTTGCCCCAGGGTCTTGCCGTGGCCCATTTTTGTGGCCAGAAAGCCTGGCTTTTCCTTTTCCTTAAGGAAGCCCTCAAGGTCGGGCTGGAGCCCCACTTCCCCCTTTGCCTTTTCTGCTTGAGCTTCTTCCCATCCCAGCAGTCTGATCACCTGTGCTGCTGGGGGTCCCCACACCTGGCTCAGATGCACACCCAGCAGGCCCTTGATAACAAGGGGCAACCACACTGGCTGACGAGTGGCACCCAGCCATCTGTGTCCCAGAAGTCACATGCCCAGGTCCCTCTAAGCTCCCGCTGTTGAGCTGGGGGGTGGGTGGCAGGCAGGCCACGGAGGCCAAGCATGCCCGTTTCTCTGAGGGCAGAACCAAGTCCCTGTAAGTCAGTGAGCCGGAGCACAGGGCACTGTTCACCCAGGCAGCTGACAGCCTGGCGACCTTGTGCCCTGTGTCTCTGCCTCGGCTCCCTGGTGGGCAGTGAGCCACACAGGTGCACTGTGGCACCAGGGCCACCGGGGCAGCCAGCCCTGGGAAAGATCGCCTGTTCCCACGCTGTGTTTGTGCATGCGTGTGTGTGCACACGCGCATGGCCTGCTGCATGACCTTGGCCCAGCCCAAGGTAGCTGGAAACAGCGGCTGTCTCCTGGCCCCAGGCACACTGCCTGGAGTGTGGCCAGGCTGGAGGAAGGGGCTGAGGTAGGAGGAGGGAAAAGGGGCCCTCTGCGGGCAGCTGCCAACTCAGGGTGCTGGCCGGCTCCAACCCCATAAATACCCGTGGGCCAGAGGGAGGGCCTCACACAGGCTGGCGCACACCATGGGGCACCTGGGGCTGGTCGTCTTGGGCCTCACCTGCTGCTGGGCAGTCGTGAGCGCGGCAAAGGTAAGCGAGGGCCCAGCAGAGGGGCCACTGGCCTCTTGCTAAGTGAGACCTGGGAATGGGACAGGGCACCGTGGAGGGAGGACAGGCAGGGTCATGGGCAGGAAGAGCCAGCCTGAGAAAGAAACCCCAACGGTCAAAATGGCATTTCCTGGGCACTACATGTTCTGTGTGTCTTCCCAGTACAGGGTACAGCATGCCAAATTAAATCTGAATTTCATACAAACCACGAAGTTTTTGGTGTCGGTATGTTCTATGCAGTATTTGGGATATACTTTTACTAAAAACGAAAAGTCAATTTACGTGACATTCAAAGGCAACTGGGAGTCCTCAGTCTTTATTTGCTGAGTCTGGGCACCCAACACCCCCCTGGCTCTTTCCAGAGAGGTCGATGTCCCTTTTCATAGAAAGGGCCAGAGTAGACGAGCCGTTCCCCCAAGCTCACACAGCCGCCAATGGCTGAACAGAAACCTGGAACCCCAGAGTCTGGCTCCCAACCTAACCTCCAGGTCCCAAGAGGGTGGTCCCCACCTGCTCGCTGAAGAGTCAGGAGGCTGCCCAGGGCGGGTACGCCATCAGCTGCAGTCTGAGGAACAGGGCGGGGAGAGGGCTTCAGGCTCAAAACCCCACAGACATGCGGCCTCGTGGTGTCCACCCTCCAGCTGCCCTGGGGCCTGCCCCTCGGCCCTGGAGGTTTAGGTGCTGGCCCCAAGAGGAGGTCACTCTCTTTGGGGGGGGGCTTCTCTGAGGGCAGAAGGGGCCAGGATTGCTTCTTGCTGTTCCAGCAGCCGGTGTCACCCTCCCCTCCTTGCCTCTCACCCAGGACCCTCAGGCCAGTCTCAGTTCTGAGATGTGACTTCCCAGTCCCCCAGGCACTGACCTGGCCTGCTGCCCCATCCCAGCAGCCGGAAGCCCGTCAGAAAAGATGCCTGGAGGCCTGAAACAAGGCTGCTCCTCCTGGGGGCACAGATGGGGTGGGGCTGGGGGAGCAGACCAGGGCCTTGCCCTCTGGAGGCACCTGGCAAGAGTCGCTCTGGCCTCCTCTCCCCACTCCCCTGTTAGCCCAGACCTTACAGGGTGCTGAGACCCCAGCGGGCCGAAGGGTGCGGGGCTGCCCTGCTATCGGCCCTCTGGAACCTAGCACAGGTGAGAGCCAGGAAATAGACCCCTGCCACGGGACCATACAGATGGGGAGGCAGCCCTAGGAGGGGATGAGAGCCTGGCTCACCACAGGGTGACTTCAAGCGGGCAGGCCTCAGTTCCCTTCTGTGACAAGGGGTAGATGAGCACCTGCCCTCAGGACCCTCGTGAAGATGGGCTGCATTGGCCGCATGGGACCAGCTCAGGGCCAGCGCTGGATACACAGCAGGGATTCTGATGGCCTGGGGGGAGGTGAGGGGCTTTCTCAGCACTGAGCACAAGGGCTGTGGGGACTTGGCACCAGGCCACTGACTCGAGACCAGCTGGACACGGTTCGGGGGCGGGGACACAAGGGAAGCACACGGGCCGTGAGGGAGACATTGCTGCTGCCCATCATAGATGGGGAAACATCCTCAAGGTCACAGCTAGATGGCCATAGATGAGATCCAGACCTCTACCCCATCTCTCCTGGCCTACTCGGAACGCTCCCCAGAGTGGGAAAACACTGGTTGACCCAGCTTCCCCCAAGATTCAGGGAGTGGGACACCCTCAGGGTCCGGGACCAAGGCAGAAAGCTGCTCCTCTAGCAGTGAGGCAAGTGGCAGGGCTCAGGGGCATGTTGGCCCCTGCTGGAAGCTGTCTCTGGGTGCCCTGGGGCCTGTTCAGGTCGCCCCCCACCCCTCTTTGGAAGACCCCCCTGGGCCTGCCTGAGCCTCTCGGCCTCTACCCCCAGCTGGGCGCAGTGTACACGGAAGGAGGTTTCGTGGAAGGTGTCAACAAGAAGCTTGGCCTCTTTGGCGACTATGTGGACATCTTCAAGGGCATCCCCTTTGCTGCACCCCCTAAGGCCCTGGAGAACCCCCAGCGGCATCCTGGCTGGCAAGGTGGGAGAGGGCAGGGGCTGGTGAGGCCACGTGCCTGGGGGGCCGTGGGGCGGCTGCCATCCTCACACCTGCCCCACTGGCCACCCGCAGGAACCCTGAAGGCCAAGGACTTCAAGAAGCGGTGCCTGCAGGCCACCATCACCCAGGACAACACCTACGGGGCAGAGGACTGCCTCTACCTCAACATCTGGGTCCCCCAGGGCAAGAAGGAAGGTGGGTTTGCCCTCCCCGCACCCCACAGGTGGCCCCCAAGCCCTGCCCTCATGTCTGTGGGCTCCGGAGCCGAACTTCCCTGCGGTCGACACAGGGTGCGGAGGGGAGCGGGGGGAGGGGGGTAGCGTCTGGGGTGACCAGACCTGCTCCGCTCTGCCTTAGTCTCCCGGAACCTGCCCGTCATGATCTGGATCTACGGAGGCGCCTTCCTCATGGGGTCTGGCCACGGGGCCAACTTCCTCAGCAACTACCTCTATGACGGGGAGGAGATCGCCACACGGGGCAACGTCATTGTGGTCACCTTCAACTACCGCGTCGGGCCCCTGGGCTTCCTCAGCACTGGGGACGCCAACCTGCCAGGTCCGCCAGCTGTCCTGGGCGCCGGGGCAGGGATCAAGTGCGCCCCACCCCGTGAGCTCTGAGCCGGGCGGGGGTGCGCCTCAGCTCCCATCGTGCTCGAGCAGCTCCCACCAGTCCCCCTAGAAAGGCCCAGAATCCCATTTGCGGAGCCAGGGAGTTGGAGAGGTGCTGTGAGATGCAGGAGCCCCTTGGCCGCTGGAGCAAAAGAACAGAGGCTGCCAGATAGACAGACAGAGAGACAGAGCAGGACCCATAGACCTGGGGAGCAGGTGCAGGGAGCCCAGGGAAGGAGACAGAAGATCAGACTCTGACGGGCAACACAGGAGCTGCAGGACAGCCAGACAGACAAGGGGGGCTGTGGGAGAGAGGGAGGGAGAAGAGCAGACTGGTCCTCTTGCTCCCCACCCCTGTCCCCAGCCTGAGCCCCACACCTGCCCCAGCACCCCACCCGGCCAGCCTCCAGGAGGCCCGCCATTCAACGTCTTGGGGCTTAGCCAGGGTCTGTAGGCAGTTGAGGGCATTCTCAGCCCACCCACATGTATTGTGCACCCCCTGTGGGCCAGGCCCTGGCACCCCCAGACCCGGCCACGGGTCCCTGATGGAGGCCCCTCTCCCACCCTGCCCCCAGGTAACTATGGCCTTCGGGATCAGCACATGGCCATCGCTTGGGTGAAGAGGAACATTGCAGCCTTCGGGGGGGACCCCAACAACATCACTATCTTTGGGGAGTCAGCTGGAGGTGCCAGCGTTTCCCTGCAGGTCTGGGGGCCCCGGAGGGAGGACCTGCCCCTAAGGGTGTGGGAGGGAGTCACTGGGGGCAGGGAGGAGAGGGTCTGGAACTGATGTGTGGGGTGTCCTTGGCTAAACCCGGGGTGGGCAGGTGGCGTGAGGCCATGGTGACGGGACCCGTGTGTGCTGCAGACCCTCTCTCCCTACAACAAGGGCCTCATCCGTCGAGCCATCAGCCAGAGTGGCGTGGCCCTGTGCCCATGGGCCATCCAGAGGAACCCCCTCTTCTGGGCCAAAAGGGTAAGGAGGAGCTGTGGTGGGCAGGAGAGGGGCCTCCCTCCTTTCCCCTCTGTCCTGGACTCAAGCACCCTCTGCCCAGAACACTGGCCTCACCCACCTGCCTACCCCCGGCTCCAGATCGCTGAGAAGGTGGGCTGTCCCTTGGACGATACTGCCAGGATGGCCAGGTGTCTGAAGGTTACCGACCCCCATGCCCTGACCCTGGCCTACAAGATGCCCCTGGCCGGCATGGAATGTGAGTGGAGGCTGCTGGGTGGGGCCCGGGGGGGGCTCCGGGTCGGGCGACGGCCACGCTCCTGGAGAAGAGAGGGACTGCCGGCTCTGAGGCTGGCCCGGCCCCAGATGCTGGCCTCCCTCGGCAGCTTGCTGCCCCCAGCACCCTCGCGGGCTCATTCGCCCTGCTGTAAGGAGCGGAGACATTCTTTCTCTTTACCCCAGTGGGTCACGACCCCTTTGAGAAGCCGATGACCACGTGGGCTCCACCCCCGACAAGGCACACATCCGCCATCATTTGGGCACAATTTTAGGGAGACTCGTGGGCCCAAAACCAACAGCCTTTGTCCTAGACGGTCATTTGTTCTCCGTGCCACCATGCAGTCAGCACGCACCTGCCAAGCACCCACGGGAGCCTCTGGTCCTCCCAGCTCTGCTCCTCTGGGCCCGAACGCCGGGGACCCCAACAGCCCAGTGGGCTGGGATTAGCTCTTGCTCACCCTTCTGATGCTAAGAGGCCCCATCATTTGCATCTTTACCTGATGCCAATTAAACCACAGTATTCTGAGCAAAGCGACACAAAGCAAACATGTGGCCCCACCTGCCAACCAGTCCTTCCCTCTGGGGGGAAGCAGCCGGCCTGGGCCTCCTGAAGGCCGCTGCCCCCGCGTGCCCTGAGCCAGCTCTGCAGTCCTTTTGGGGCCAGGTCCGGGGTCTGCAGGACAATGAGGACCTCACAGTTTCTGGCGAACACGCTGGAACCCAGCCCCGAGAGGGGGTGAGCCTCTTTCTCCATTGGTCCTCTCAATTACTTCCCCATCTTCCTCCCAGAGGCTGGAGGGAGGACAGCCTTGGGCTCCCGACCGGTGATGCTCTGCCTGGGCTGTTCTGCTCCAGGGCACGCATGACCGCATTGGGAGACACTTTTGATTGTCACGACTGCAGAAGGGGTGCCACAGGTGTCCCGCCGGTGGAGGGTTGCGGCCGGACATCCTGCAGGTCACTGGAGCTAGGATTATCCTGCCCTCAATGTCGGCGGTGCTGAGGCCGGGGAAGCCGGGTCTGGACCAGAGGAGGCAGGAGGTCGGGCCAGAGTCGAGTCTGGGTACAGGACGTGTCAGAGCCTGCCTCTCTCCCACCCAGATCCCATGCTGCACTATCTGGGCTTCCTCCCTGTCGTCGACGGAGACTTCATCCCCGATGACCCCGTCAACCTGTACGCCAACACGGCCGACATTGACTACATAGCCGGCATCAACAACATGGACGGCCACATCTTTGCCAACATAGACGTGCCTGCCATCAACAAGAACAGCCAGGAGGTCACGGAGTAAGCAGTGGGTGCGGGGCCTGCGGGGCAGTGCCCAGGGGTGGCTGACGGAGGTCAGAGCCGGGTTGGGGGGGCCGTCTGTGGCCCTCTGCCAGGTGAGAGTGCAGATACCCTCCCACTGGCCCTGGGTGGAGGGTTCAGTGCTGGCGTGGTCCCTGCAGAGAGGACTTCTACAAGCTGGTCAGCGGGCTCACCATCACCAAGGGGCCTAGGGGTGCCAACACCACCTTTGACATCTACACTGAGCCCTGGGCCCTTGACGCATCCCAAGAGACCAAGAAGAAGACCGTGGTGGACTTGGAGACCGACATCCTCTTCCTGGTGCCCACCGAGATTGCCGTGGCCCAGCACAGAGCCAATGCCAAGTGAGGACCTGGGCGGGGAGGCCCCTGGCGAGGCCCACCCACCTGGGATGGAGCACCTGAGCCCTGAGGCCTCTCGGGAGGGTGGCTCATGGGTGTCCACAAGGCCTGGGAAAGCCGGGCTTGGCTTCCCACCTGGGCCTGTGCCACCTGCTTTGTCCAGGCCTGACAAGACCTGAGAGGGCCCCTCCCTACCTCCCAGCCTCAGGGGGCTTTGCAAGACCCCCCTGCAATCCTCTGCCCAGCCCGGCACCCTGTGCCCTCTCTCACCCCACAGTCCTTCCCACTGAAAAGTTCTTGAGCTGGTCCACCTTCCCCTCGTGCTGCGTAGAAGGAAAGAACCTTGGTTGATGATGGTCTCCATTGTGGGTTTCAACTTGACCTACTTTCAAAATAACTTTAGCCTGGGACCACATTAAAAATCTCTATATGATAATAGCCAATGAAATTAAGCAAAAGTTAAGAATTTTATTTTATTTTTTAAAGATTTTATTTATTTATTTGACACAGAGAGAGAGAGAGATCACAAGTAGGCAGAGAGGCAGGCAGAGAGAGAGAGAGAGGAGGAAGCAGGCTCCCTGCTGAGCAGAGAGCCCGATGCGGAGCTCGATCCCAGGACCCTGAGATCATGATCTGAGCCGGAGGCAGAGGCTTTAACCCACTGAGCCACCCAGGCGCCCCAAGAATGTTTAAAAAGTAAGAAGACAATATTATACCTGGCATCCAGAATGAAAGCTTCGCAGTGACTAAGCAATAAATGTAGCTCTGAGCTTCCTGTCAGTCAAGGCAAAAAGGGAAACATCAGAGGGTATATAGCTTGTCCAATTAAATTAAGATACAAATTCACTTGCAGGGCAAAAAAGATCTTTCTTGATTCTGAATTACAGGAGGAAGCTGCCTTAGTGGGTTCTGTGGAGGTGAATTATAAACACAACTGAAATCGTAGATGCCCTGATTCGTGGCTTTGGCCCATGGCTTTCCATTTCCCAGGTGTCACCATCCCAGCTTCTTCGTGAGGCTTGTGGGAGTTCCCCAGACCCTTCCCTGCTTCCCCCATGGCTGCCTCCGGAGCCCATCCCTGCGCTGGGTGGACCCAAGTGAGCACCTTGCCAACGTGGGTGCTCTCCCCTTCCTTCCTCAGGAGTGCCAAAACCTACACCTACGTGTTCTCCCACCCCTCTCGGATGCCCACCTACCCCAAATGGATGGGAGCTGACCACGCAGATGACCTCCAGTATGTCTTTGGGAAGCCCTTCGCCACCCCCCTAGGCTACCGGACCCAAGACAGGACGGTCTCCAAGACCATGATCGCCTACTGGACCAACTTTGCCAGAACTGGGTAAGGCAGCAGTGAGGCTGAGCCCAGAGCCCCTGCCACCTGGCCCTGCAGGCCTGGGTTCTAGTCTCTGTTCCCTCACTTACACTTAAGCTCCCCTAGCCTCGGTACCTCTGTCTGTCTGGCCGGAGTACTGGCCGGGGCCCTGGGATCAGCACCGCCTGGGGCTCCACGTTACCAGCCAGTGCCAAGGCGCCATACTGCGAGGGGCCCTGATGGTACCTGCAGTGCAGAGTGGGAAGGGCTGTCCAGGCAAGCCAGGGCCCAGGTGGGCTAGGGACACAGGTCTCCAGCCTCCCGTGAGTCCCCAGCCCCACCTAGCCTTTTTCCTTCCTGCAGGGACCCCAACATGGGACATTCGGCTGTGCCCACCCACTGGGATCCCTACAGCATAGAAAATGGCAATTACCTGGAGATCACCAAGAAGATGGACAGCAACTCCATGAAGCAGCACCTGAGGGCCAACTACCTGCGCTACTGGACCTTGATCTACGAGGCCCTGCCCACAGTGAACGGAAATGGGGCCACCCCCGCGCCCCCCTCGGGGGACTCGGATGCCGCCCCCGCGCCCCCC
>ML109428.1:9017-37934 GCA_003697995.1 Taxidea taxus jeffersonii | reverse complement strand
CCCGCGCCCCCCTCGGGGGACTCGGATGCCGCCCCCGCGCCCCCCTCCGGGGACTCTGAGGGAGCTCGGATGCCTGTAGTCATCGGCTTCTAATGTCCTTGGCCCTAAGAAGCCATAGGGTGAGACCCCGGGGGACGCACCTCCCCTCCAGAGCTCCTCCTGAATAAAGCTTCATCTGTTTGTCTCGCATCTTCCTTTGCTCCCAAGGCCCCAGCTGGAGGAAGCAGGGCTCTCCGGCTGTAGGCCCAGCCGCTGGGCCAACCGCCTTCCCCCTGGGTCTGTCAGTGTTCAAGCTCCAGGAAGTCTGGAGAACCTCCCTCTAGAGGGGAGGAAACGGGTTTGAAGACGTGAAGTGTCAGAGCCAGACTGGGCTTCAGGTACAGGTCCCTCCGCCCTGGGCTGCTGGTTCCCAGGGGGTACGGTGGGCAGTGGCCACAGGTGAGAGAGGAGCTGGGCTCTGGGGGCTGTTGCCTCCCCTGGACCGGTGGAGCCCAGCAGCGCCAACTCCTCTGGGGCTCGGCAGGGACCTCCGTGTTCTAACTGGGGTCTGGGCCCCTGGCCTGGGAGGAGGAGCGGACTCTGCCTCTAGCTGGCTGTGAGTTGAAGAGAGAACAGAGCTTCGCACTGGAAGGTCAGAAGCAGAAGCTGCAAGAGGGGTGGGCGTTGTGTGGCTCTGGCAGAATTGGGGGGCGGGAGGCGGAGGTCAGGGTCAGGGCCATTCCCACCTCTGGGAGTCTGGGCATCTGCCATTGGGTGGCGAACTTAAGCAGCCTGAGGTCACCATGGCCACGGGTGAGGGGTGGGGGACACTAAGAGGGGGTCATACGCCTCAGGTCATGAAACTCCAAAGCTAGTGCTCGAAACGGTGTTGGGGGGTGTCTTCCCCACCCCTCACCCATTCTTCGACTCTGTGAAGCCGTGCTGAGAGCTCAAAGGACAGAGGATTCTGGAGTCCTGAGCGGCTCTGCCTGGTGGGGGGGGGGGGGGGGGCCGGGGACAGCAGCCCCCGGGCGGCAGCCAGCACACTTTCCCTCTCTGGCCACAGATGGGAGACCGAGGTCTTGGGAACTGAGTCCTGCGGCCCCCACGAGGCAGAGCTGCGCAGGGGGCAAACCTGTTCCCCCAAGAAGGAGGGTGCCGTCGGGCTGGCCTGGGACCACCGTGGCTACCCTGGGCTTCCTGGCTTAGTCGAGGGCTCTCGGGGGTGAAGAGGGGATTCCTTGTCACAGACTGAGGGGATGGGCCCTCGTGGCAGTGTGGGCCTCTTCCGGTGACCGTCCCTGCTCTTGGCCAGCGGAAGCACGGGCATCCAACAGTGGGTCCCTCCTCTGCACGTTCGTTCGCACACGACTTCTCTAAGTGTTTCTGCCAGTTCTCAGGAGCCTCCTGGCACTGCAGGAGAAACCTCACACCTCACGGCCTCCTACCGGCCCCAGACCGGCCCTGGGACGGGCACGTCCAGCCCTCACTGGGGGAAAGCGCAGCTGTGCCTGCCTGTCATTTAGAAAATTGCATCCCTGGAGGGCTCGGCCACGTCAGAATGGCTGGGGGCACTGGGATCCGGGCTGTGCCCAGCCCCCGGGCTGCACGGAGAAGGCCTCTCTGGCGAAGGCCAACCTTGCTGGATGTCTGGGGGCCTGGGGGCACCTGCTGCTGTCGGGTCATCCCGCAAATCCTCGGGCTTTTGCCTTTACAGCCCATAGCCAGAGCATGAAGTTGAAAATACAGCTGATCCCTGAACAACATGGGAGTTGGGGGAGCCGACCCCCCCCAACGTCAGAAATCCACGTATAATGTTTGATTCCCCCAAAACGTAACATCTAACACCCTTACTGTTGACTAGAAGCCTTATAGGTAGCACAAACGATTAACACATACGTTGTGTATGTATTATAAATTATCTCCTTACAATAAGTAAGCAAGAGAAAAGAGAATGTTACGAAACTCATAAGGCTTTACAGTCCTGGACCATATGGAGGAAAAGCCAAGGGGAAGTCCCCCTCCCCCCAGATGAGGGGCAGGCTGGCAGCTGTCCAGGGTTCTGGAGCTCCCCCCACCCCCCACCCTGCCCCACCTCCAAGGGGCCAGGAGTTAACCCTTTATGTTAACCTTTAATGGTGATGCCCAAGGAGGACAACTGGGGCAGCTGAGGACAGCCCCTGTTTACCACCTTAGTGACACGTCTCACTATGTACTCGGTGAGGCTATGTCCTTGGGTCGGCATTCTAGGCAGGATTAATCCCCCTCCCTCCCCTGCCTCATTTTTCAACCCTCCCTGCAGGAAAGTTTCGAACCACCCACTTCCTCTGTGACATAACCAAATCGCAGACCTGGACAGAGAACACAGCCATCCCAGGGGGCTGGAAGCTCTAAGGGCTCTGACCTAGCTACCTTTTAGGACAAGTCGGTACCAACAAGACCGAGGCCGTAAGCTGGTGATTGTCCGATCCGGTGGACTTCAGAACCACGTGGTCTGGGAATTCATCTTGGCCAGTGACGGGGACTGGGTGGTCTTTCACGGGCAGGACTCCGAACCCTTATCCAAACCAGCACTGAGCTGGGATTCATCGGACCCCAGCCAGGATGACCGGTCCCCGTGTGCCTGGCCAAGAGAGGTGAGCGGGGTAGGGGCTTCTAAAGTGTTTCTGGGCAAAATCAATTATATGAAGAGTTGCAGGGAGGCTGGAAATCCTAGTTCACAGGCAGAAGTGCTTGCTTATGGAATAAAGCTCAGCTGAAGCCTTAAGGCTGCTTTATAATCTTTCCCTTGGATTCAAAGCAAGCTGGAGAAGAAGGTCTAAGGACGGAGGCGAGGGTGCCGGGAGGATTCCAGTTCAGGTAAAGGGCTGACCATGGGCCCCTAGAGAGAACTTAGGATGCCAAGTCCCTCTTGACCATAGTCCACTGGCTAATAACCTCCCCCCGGCTTTTTCCCTCCCACGTTGCACGTTTTGATCTGTTTACAATCCTAATCCCCACCCCCGCTACTTAATGCTGATGGAATTCAAATTTAACCCTGAAACCTGTAAGTTCCTAACGTCTTAAGTTCCTCATCCTAAACCCCAGTAAAACAAGCAGAAAATGCTTTCTCTTCCTCCGAAGCTAAGAAAGCTAAGAAAGGCAGCTGCTGTACTGGGTCAGGAAATGGTCCTTGCAAATGTTATTGTTTAAAAACCAGCATAAAGGGGCGCCTGGGTGGCTCAGTGGGTTAAAGCCTCTGCCTTCGGCTCAGGTCATGATCTCAGGGTCCTGGGATCGAGCCCCACACCGGGCTCTCTGTGCAGTGGGGAGCCTGCTTCCTCCTCTCTCTCTGCCTGCCTCTGCCTACTTGTGATTTCTGTCAAATAAATAAATAAAATCTTAAAAAAAAAAACCCAAACCAGCATAAAACATATACAACATAAAACCTGCCAATTTAACTACTCCTAACAGTACGATTCAGTGACATTAGTGCCGTTCGCCCTGTTGTGCAAACTCGCTGTACCAAGCTCCAAAACCTTTCATCAGCCCCGACAGAAACTTTGTACCCATTAATCGATAACACCCCGTTCTCCCGTCTCCCCTCCCCCACCTGGTAGTCTCTTCTACTCTCTGTCCTCAGTTTGCCTGCTCTAGCTATTTCTAGATACATCTGAAGTGGGACCGCAGTGTTTTCAAGGCCCGGGCGTGTTGTGGTGCCAGTACGCCAGCCCTTGCGACGGCGGCCTCCATTTCCAGCGTGCGTCACTGTCCTGCGGTCATCCCAGCACTTCCTTACGATCCTTTTTGTCCCCGTGCAGTTGGTAGTGATGTTCCTGCTTTCACTGCACATTCTAGCGCCGCACTTCCCCTCGGTCGATCTCGCTGAAAGGTTTGTCGGCTTTGGTGGCTCTTTTTCTAGTTCCTTCAAGTGTATCCTTCGGTTACTGACTCGAAATCTTGTGGAATATAGTGGCTCAGTGGGTTAAAGCCTCTGCCTTCGGCTCAGGTCGTGATCTCAGGGTCCTGGGATCGAGCCCCACGTCGGGCTCTCTGCTCAGCGGGGAGCCTGCCCCCCCATGCCTGCTTCTCTGCCTGCTTGTGATCTCTGTCTGCCAAATAAATAAATCTTAAAAAAATATATATATAGGCATCGGCCGCTAGAAATTCTGCCGTTAGCCCTGCTTCCGCTGTGTCACGTGACTTACAGTCCGTTGCGTTTTTGTTTCCACTTGTGTCCAGTTACGTTCTGACATCCTTCGTGATTTGATCGTGATTTGATCGTGAGATAGCGAGCAGGGAGAGGGAGAAGCAGGCTTCCCGCTGAGCGGGGAGCCCGATGAGGGGCTCCATCCCAGGACCCCGCGGTCACGACCGGAGCCGAAGGCAGACGCTTCATAACTGAGCCACCCAGGCGCCCTTGCCTTCTGCTTCTAGCCCACTGACTGCAAAAGATACTTCGTATGACTTCGTTCTTTACGATTTATTAGGACTTGGTCCTGGCCTCACGGATGGCGTGTCCTGGGGGATGTTCCATGTGCCCTTGAGAAGCTCGTGTGCCCGGCTGCCGTCGTGAAGGCTCCCGTCTCTGTGCGCTGAGTCTGACAGAACGAGGCTTAAGTCCTCTGTCCCGGGCCATTGTCCACCCGAACTCTCCCAGCCGTTGTTGCAAGACACGTAGTCAAAAAAGACGTCAGTTTTTGCTTTAGGGATGGAGGCTTACAACTGTTATTTTTTCTTGATGAATGGACATTTTTATCGGGGCATACTGACCTTCTTTGTCTCTTGTTAGCTTTTTGACTTAAAATCAATGTTGTCAGATAATAGAGCCGCCCCAGCTGTTTACTGTTCTGGCGGGATATCTTTTCCCACCCTTTTGCTTTCAACCTTTTTGCAGATTTCTCTCAAAGGGAGCCTCTCTGGGGGCACCTGGGTGGCTCAGGCGGTTAAGCATCTGCCTTTGGCTCAGGTCATGATCCAGGGGTCCTGGGATGGAGCCCCTTGTCAGGCTTCCTGCTCATCGGAAGCCTGCTTCTCCCTCTCCCCCTGCTTGAGCTCTCTCTTGCTCTCAATTAAATAAATAAGTAAATAAACAAACAAGTAAGTAAATAAATAATATCTTAAGAAAAAAAACCCCAAAACCAAAGCGAGTCTCTTTGAATATAGCATATTGGTGGAATGTGTTTTTTTAATCCGTTTTGCCAAACTCTGCCTTTTATGTGGAACCTTTAACCCATTTATATTTAATAACTGATGGCTTCCTTCTTCCATTAGCTATTTGTTTTCCATATGTCCTATATGCTTTTTTTTTTTTAAAGATTTTATTTATTTATCCGACAGACAGAGATCACAAGTAGGCAGAGAGGCAGAGAGAGAGAGGAGGAAGCAGGCTGTCTGCAGAGCAGAGAGCCCGATGCGGGGCTCGATCCCACGACCCTGGGATCATGACCCGAGCTGAAGGCAGCGGCTTTAACCCACTGAGCCACCCAGGCGCCTCTCCTATATGCTTTTTGTTCAATTTTTCCATTCCTGCTTTTTATGGATTTAGCTGATCATTTTATAGTGCTCCCTCTTGATTCCCTCCCACCCTTTTGTATGTATTTCTAAAAAAAAAAAGATTTTATTGGTTACCTTTGGGATTACAATTAACATCTTAAACTTTGAGCAACCTAGTTTGGTAATACCAAGTTTATTCAGTAGTATACACTCAGCTCTTGTAAATTCCCATCCCCACTTTCTTTATGTATCCTGTTCCCATTAACACAGACTTACAGTTTTATAAATTTGCTTTTTACATTATATAGAAAAAAGGAGTTATACACCTAAAGTGAAATGATACAGGCTTTTCAAATGATCTATTACTTACCTCTCCTTGTGCTCTTTACTTTCCCTATGGCTTTCAGTTACTGCCTAGTGTTCTTTCATTCAGCCTGAAGGGTTTGCTTTTGATAACAAAATCCCCTAACTTCCTTTATCTGGGAATGTCCTCATTTCCCTTCACCCTGAAGAGATAGTTTGCTGGGTACGGATTTCCTTTTCCTTTCAGTACTTTGAGTAAAGAGAACTATGTCATCTCACTGCCTTCTGTTTGCCATCTTTTCTTTATTCTTATTGAGGACCCCTTGTACACAATTGCTTCTTTCTTGCTGGTTTTGAGATTTCCTTGTCTTTCAATAACTTGATTACAATGTATCTCGGGTGGGTCTCTTCGAGTTTTTCTTGCTTGAAGTCCATTGAGCTTCTTAATGTGTAGATGTAGTCTTTCATCAAATCTGGGAAGTTTTCAGCCATCATTACTTCAAATAATCTCTCTGCTCCTTTCTCTCTTCTTCTGGGTCTCTCCGTATCCACATGCTGTTAATTTGTTGATGTCACCCAACTCCCGGAGGGGTCTGTTCCGTTTTCCCTCATTCTTTTCCCTTTGTGCTCTTCAGGGAGAATAATGTAGCCAGCCTTATCTTCAAGTTCACTGATTCTTCTGCCTATGCAAACCTGCCACTGAACTGCTCTGGTGAGTTCTTTTCATTTTTTCTGGTGAGTTTTTTCATTTCAATTATTGTACTGTCCAGAGTTTCTTTCTTTTTTTTTTTTAAGATTTTATTTATTCATTAGAGAGAGGGGGAGAGCACACAAGCAGGGGGGAGGCAGAGGGAGAGAGAGCAACAGACTCCCCACTGAGCAGAGAGCCCGATGTGAGGCTTGATCGCAGGACCTGGAGATCATGACCTGAGCTGAAGGCAGAGGCTCAACCATCTGAGCCCCCCAGGTGCCTCATAGCTCCAGAGTTTCTATGTGGTTCCTTTTCATACCTTCTCAATATTAAGCTTCCAATTTGTTTTTACATCATAGAGTTCCTTTGGGGATTTTTTTTTGCTGTCTGTGGTTTCTTTTAGCCCACCGAGCATATTTAAGGCAGTCAGCCTGACATCTTTGACTAGTAACTTCGATGCCTGGACTTCTTCAGGGAAGTCTGTCACTTTCTTTTTTCCTACGGGCCAGCACTGTCTTCCCATTTCTCTGTACGCTTTGTAATTTGCTGGGAACTGAATACTGAGGATGACAATGTGGTAATTCTGAAAACCAGATTCTCCCCGTCTCCAGGCTTACTTTTCTCTTGTTCGAAAGCTGCAGTCTTCCGTTTCTCTACTGACTTTTCCAAACTACTTTGTCCTGCGTATTCCTTGTTGTTCGGGGACTGACGCTTCTGTCCTGCTGCCCTGGTGGTCAGTGCGGGGACTGGCCGAGATCTTCACTGCTGGCGTGCCACGGCTGTTTGTCGTTGAGCGCGCCCCTGGCTGTTGTGCGTTGGGGCGGGGCGGTTCCAAAGTCCCCAGATGGTTCATTCTGATCCTTTTCTCCCTGCAGCCAATTGTCTCCATGGAGAGACTGACCCGAGCTGCTTCTTCCATAATTTTGTCTTGCAAATGTTTTTTTTAATTATACTTAAATATTTTATTTGAGCGAGAGTGAGCGAGCACAGGTGGTGGGGAGGGGCAGAGGGAGAAGCAGGCTCCCCGCTGAGCAGGGAGCCCTATGCGGGGCTTGATCCCAGGACTCTGGGATCATGACCCGAACTGAAGGCAGCCGCTTAACCGACTGAGCCACCTGTGTGCCCCACAAATACTATTTTTAAAGACATCCAGGCTTCTGGGTTTGTTGCTAAGCCCTGTGACCGCACCTCCAACCTCGAATCCCAAGGGTGCTGGGGGGCTGACCCAGCTCAGTGCCCAGCTCAATGACCCCGAGCTGAGTATCTTCTCCGTGCAAGATAGGCCTAAGCCTGCACGTTTCCTTAAGTCAATGGGAAGAAGGTGGCTGGCTCTTCTCGCTTGTCCCGCATACGGTGAACCGGTAACCATGCAAGATCTCCTGTCTGCACGCCGGCCGCGAGAGTCTGTATCTCGTTTATACGAGTGCAGGAAGTGAAAGAACCGAACCGCAACTCCCAAGCTATAGTAGAAACCAGATTTTAATATAAGATTCAAGTCTAGCATTTGCTATTTACAACAAATAAATATTGCCCCTCCCCAACCGGTAAACTTTTTTTGTTTTGTTTTTGCCTTTTATACAAATATTCAACACCCCTCCCCTTTCCCCCAATTCTCCTTTCCCACTAACCCCGTCTCGTGTGGCCTCGTGAAGCCCAGGGCGCGGCGGTGGATAGCACTTGCAGTGTCGTGAGGTTCAAGGGCAGTGGGCCCCGGCGGAGGCTGTCCCCGCTCACCGGGTGCAGAGTGCGACTGTGGAAAGGCTCCCCACCTCCTCTCCCGGGGGAGGGCTGGGCCGGGGGCGGGTGAGACTCCCTCGCTCTGTTGGCCCCGACAGTGGTATCTTTGGTGCAGCCTGGGAAAGGCTAGCATGGTGGAAAGAGGGCCCAGGACCCGAGAAGGGCACGGGCCAGTGCCCGTGGGCATGAGGAGAGAAGTGCAGCGGTCAGACCCAGTGGATGAGTGGGTGCCCTGGGGTGCCCCTGGGCACAGGTGGCGTGACCACACCTGAGCAGGTGCGGGGAAGTACACAGAGGGCGGAGCCCGGCGGCAGCGCTCCTTGGCAAAAGTCAACTAGTCTTCTGGTTCCAGAGCGCGGAAGGCACCTAAGGCAGCGAGTGGTCCACAGGAGGCCAGGTCAGCCTAGCAAACAGCAGGCGTCAATCCCGGCAGCAGGAGAGGTTCAGGGTGAACCTGGAGTCTGGGGGTGGCCTGAGCTGGCAGGTCAGGCAGAAGGTGCCCGCCCGGCCTGGGCCCCTGGAGTCTCTAAGTGCCTAGTCACCCAGCCAGCCAGTGCCTGACAGTCCTGTGGCTGGCCAGTGCTGGGGACTACCTAGAAGATGCCCTTGGCAATCCTGAGTCCCTTCTGCTTCATGCGAGGCAGAGTTGAGCTGGTGCCGTGCCTGAGCTTTGCCCCCTTTGTGAAGGTCCGTTTCTTGAGGACAAAGTCATAGTTGGCGGTTGAGTTCATGGCGTAGAACACATTGGCGTTGTCAGGGATCTTCAGCTCTGGTGGGAAAAGGGCAAGGAGAGGGTCACAGATGCTTACAAGGGCCCCACAGAACACCCACCACTTGAGGGTCCCCCACGGCAGGCCTGAGCCAAAGAGCCGAGACCCCCCAATCCAATATCAGGAGTACCGATGAGCCCTGTAAATGACACCTGCCGACGAGACCGATGGGCACTCAGGAAAGCCAACGACTCTTGTCTGAAAAGGGACTCTGACTCCACAAGTCCCCACCTCGGTCTGGAGTTGGCAAAGGGCCATCCGTCCCACTGTCCTGCTGCCTTCACTGACCATGATCTCAACCCAGAAGATTTCTAGAATCCAGAACAACTTCCCTAAGTCCTGCCCTCTCAGGACCAAGGTTGGGGGCCTAGCAAAGGGCAGGTCCTGCCCCAGGTCTTCTGTGCCAGGGTCTGGGGGATTCCATGCCCCCCGGGCAGCTCCTCCTCTCCCCTGTCTGCTGTGGACAGGAGCCTGCTACCACTCAGCTTCTTGCCCCTGTCTCCCCTTCCCTACCCTGCCCTGGGCCTCAGTCTTCCTGTCCTGTAAGAGGGGGGCTGCACCTGCCCTGTTCCCCCCCAACCCTACCAAAATGGTGCGAGAAGGTGAGAGAGGGTTCTGGCAACAACTTTTAGGGATGCTGGGGGTGACTATGAATTCTCTGGGCTAATGGCTGCAGCTCATGGCAAAGAGCAGAGCCCCACGTCCCTAGAGGTCTGTATGGATCAGCCCCTGGCTCGTTATCTCCCTCGTGGGGACGAGAAAACCGCAGGTGATGTGAGGGCCGTGCCCCAGCTCCCTGAGGCCCGTGCCGTGGGCCTCCTAGTCTGTGCTGGCTCTGGTTCTGCCACTTTCCCAGCTCTCACCCACGGAGCTGGGCCCCTCAGACCTCTGTGTAGTGTCTGCTGTGGTCTGAATGTGTCCCTCCAAATCTGTGTGGGAATCCACACACCCAAACGATCGGGCCTTTGGGCCGTGATAAGGTTGTGGGACTAGAGCCTCAGGAATGGGACGGACGCCTTATAAAAGGGGACCCTCGCCCCTTCTGCCACGTGAGGGCACAAGGAGAAGGCGGCCGTCTGCCCCGTGGAAGAGGGTCCGCGCCAGAACCCGGTCTTGCCGGCGCCCGCAGCGGGCGCTGGGAGCCGGACGCCTCAGTCCATCCGCCGCCCCGGCCGCCGCGGTGCGACACAGCAGCCCCAGCGGCCGCAGACAATGTCACGCGTGCGTGGATTTTAACATATTTGAGGCTCAGGTGCACGGCAGGCACGATCCCTCTGAAGCACTCATCCCCGTCTCAGCCAGGGCGCTCCCGTGAGCGGCCCCCGGGCGTGGCCGTCTGCTGCCTGGCCCCGGGAGAGGAGCCCTGTCCCTGCACCGCTCGGTGCCGCTCCCGCAGCCCCGCTCGCGTCCCGCCAAGGGCACGCACACGCCACGGGCCGGTGAAGGCACCTGCGCGAGGCCGCCCGACCCCCCGTGTGGCTGCGCGGTGTTCTGGGAATGCCGGTCCTGGGCCTGGCAGCCGGACCGGACCCCGGACTTACTCCGATCGTCGGAGATAACCTGCACTAGCTCGTAGTCGTCCGGCTCGTCCTCGTCCAGGTTGTGTTTGTCCATGGCCTTGCGGATGACGGCCGGAGCCTTATCTTGGCTGGTTACCTGGATCGGGGAAGGGGCCATCAGGGCGTGGGGCCTGGAGAAGCCCCCCGCAGCGGACAGCCCCAGGGACCCCGGGCTCACACTGCAGACAAAGGCTCAGCTTCGGGCTGGGTGCCAGGTCCACGGGGGCCCCTCCATCTCGTCCTGCCCTGGGAGGCCTCCGTGCAGGGATGGGGCGCTTTTCCCAATTATTTCTGTCCCCCCATTCTCTTACAAGCCACCTTCCTCCCATGCCACCTCGGAAACCTGCCTGCTCCTGGGGGCTGCTCCCCTTGAGCCTGTCCCCGCAGGACGAGGGGATCAATGAACCCAGGGAAGAGACAGCATCTAGGCCCAGCCCTGGAGGGAAGAGAGGAGCCCAGGGGCCACCTCTGTGCCAGCTCTGCGTTGGCTGGAGGCTCAGGGGTGGTCAGCGTGGGCCGACCCCTCCTGCCTCGACAACAAGGGCCACAGTGCAGACAGGCCTTGGATGTGGGGTCATACGGGTGACTGTTAATGACAGTCAAGCTCGGCACAGGGCAGGTGTCTCACGGGGCACCTGACCCGGTGTGAGCGGATCGGGGTGTCTTCGGGGAGTGCATGTGACTCCTCTGCAGCCTGAGTTCTGGGACATGAGTCCCCCCGCCACCCCCACTCCCCAGACACAGTTCTGGAGGCAAAGCCCCTCTGTGGTCTGGCCACCGCCACGGCCACCAGCCTGCCATGGTCCCTGCCTCCCCACTGGCCTCCCTGCACCTCCTGGCCCCAGCCCACCCCCACAGAGAAGCCTCGGACCCTGCAGCCCGCCCTCCGCTCCAACGACCGCAGCTTCCGTCTTCCTTGGAGATCCCGACCCAAGCTCTGAGCTCCTCAGGCCTCCTGCTGCTCCTTCTAACCCCCAGGCCGCCCCGCTCCCCCTGAGGCGCCTCCTCCGTGAAGCTCTCCCAGGCACTCGCCCTCCAGGGAAGCTTCTCGACGGCCCCCTCCCAGCCCTGCGGCAGCTGGGCCCAGGTGCGGCGGACACCCACCAGGATGCTCTTGTACATGTTGCCGTTGTCCACGTCCAGGCTGACCCGGATGATGCAGCAGTCGCCCACCTGCTGGTTGTAGAGTGGCAGGGAGGAGCCGCAGCCGCACACCCCGGACACGGAGCGCTTGTGGGTGCGTGTGGCGGCCACGGGTGTGGTGGAGGCCGAGGAGGACGACGTGCTGCTGGAGGCCGAGCTGATGCCGGAGGTCTCCGGGGACGACTGCGAGGTCGACTCCCAGAACTGTGGGGACGGACGGCACGATCAGCAGGGGCGCCCTGGCCAGGACCCTGCACCGCGGGGACCCCAAGAGCTCCGTGTAGGAGCTGGGGCTTCCTGGCCACTGGGGGGGGGCTGGGGAGTGGGGGCCTGGGCCCCGGGAGAGGGGGTGTGGCAGTCACCTTTTTCTCCTGACCGTCAGGGGACTCCGGGACAAAGCTCATGTTGATCTCCTCCACGTCGGAGCTGGACGAGCCGGCCGAATGGACGCTGAGGGCGTCGGCAATGTCCCCGCTGCCGAGGTAGGGGCCGCACCTGAGCTGGTCGCAGGACTTGGAGTGGGAGCTGCCGCCGGCACTGAGCTCCCCGCTGGGGGCCTGGCGGCTGCGTGGGAGGATCAACTCATCTGGGGGCCTCCCCGGGGCCACAGCCCGCCCCTGCCCCCTCCACTCAACACTGCAGCCTCTGTGCCAAGTGCTCGGTCAGTCGCCAGGCCCGGGTCTGTCCCTGCTCTGGGGGTGATGGGTCAGGGTCACCCTAGTACGCAGAGGCACGCTCAGCCCGAGGCTGCGCTGAGCCGGGAGGGAGCCCGTCCCCAGCCCGGGGCGCTCACTCGCTCCAGCGCTTGACGATGGCCGCGTTCTTCTTGGCCTTGAGGGTGTTGCTGGCCGACTCGGAGGGGGGCTCCAGCTCACACGACAGGTTGTAGCTACGGGACAGAGGCGCGGCTGTGAGGCTACGGGGAGGCGCACCCAGGTCTCCCTCCCAGGACCTGCCCGGCGGGGGGGGTCCGGACGCCCAGTCAGTCCAGTGCCGACCTTGACCCCGCACCGCAGCCCGCCCAGTGCGCCCCGTTCCTGTGCAGACGCACCTCTCCGTCTCGCTGAGCCGCTCCATGGCCCGGAACCAGGCCCGGAAGTGCTCCTCGGGCACGATACTGTAACTGTTACACGCCGACTGGAGCAGCTTGATCTGGGCGATCACTTCGAACTCCTGGGGCCACAGGGCAGGGCAGGAGGGCGTTGGCATGGGTGGGGTGCTGGGCACGGCCCCCCACTCTCTACTCCTGCCCAGGCCCCCCCTGTTCTCAGAGCTGGGTGCAAACAGCCCTCCCAGGAAGTCATCCCTGATTCTGGCCTCCTGCACCTGCCCTCCAGGGGGCGAGGTCCCCGTCCTCTGTGTATCGCACCCGACCCACGAATATAAGAGGAAGCGGGATGCAGCCAAGTGTTCTACCCGGTGGGTCTCTGATTCCACACCCCCGCCCACACGTAGGGGCTGCAGGGGCTCACCTTCCTCCTCTTCTCAAAGTTGATCAGTCTCCCCTGAAAAGCAAAGAGCCAGCGACCCTCAGAAAGTATCCCCTTGCCCAGGACCGCCCCTCAGCCCCTCTCAGGCTGCACTCCTGACTGCACCACCCCCTGGTGCATGCACCCAGGTTCTGGCAGGTCCTAGGATCTGGGGGTGGCTGGGTGGGGGATGGGCAGAGCCTTAAGGAACTTCTTGCCCAACCCTCTGAGGACAGGAGAGACTGAAGCCTGGGGCAAGAAGGCCCAGCCTGGCCACCCCAGTGCCTGATCTTGGATGGCCAGCCCCTTTCCGTCTGTGGCCACTGCCTGAGGACAGACTGCGAGCTGTGGGGCCAAAGCCTCCTGCAGCTCTAGGCCTCACCAGCTGGGCATCTAGCTCTCTACTCACGGGTGAGATGGGCACGGGGGTGGCCGGGGGGCTCTCAGATGAGATGTGCCCAGCGCTGAGAGATCAGGGCTCAGTGAGGGGTGCCTTCCTCCGGGGCTCCAGGACCCCAGCCCCACTCCCACCCTGGCCGGGCCCGCAGGGCTCACTCACATACAGATAGTCCTTCATCGCGGTGTCCAGCATCACCAGGTCTGTGAGGAACGTGCCCAGGTAGGGAACGGTGCCCTGGATGACACCCTGTGGCCAGGAGGCAGGGCCGATGAGCCAGGACCAGGGGCCCCCTTGGCCACAGCCTCCACCCCGGCCTCCCACTCAGAGCAGCCCGGGGACCTTCAGCTGTCTCCCCCAGACTCCTTCCTAGTAGCCACAGGCCCCCAGCTCCCCCTAGTCACCTTCCAGGCCCAGTATTTGGCAAGTCACCGAGGTTCTGGGGTCTCTGGACCCTCGTCACCCCTAAGCCCGCCCCAAGCCCGGCTCTCCCAGGCCCTTGCTCTGGTGGCTGCTTCCAGCGCCATCAAGACAGCAGCGGGTCAGGGCGCAGCCCTCACAGGGCCCACAGGAGGTCTGGTCGAGCCGGTAGGTCACGCACTGCAGCAGCAGGGAGGGGGAGGGCGGTGGGGGGGACCCTTCCTCTCCTCACGGGGAGGCCAGCTCCTGCCTCTCCCAGGCCTTGTGCATACTCACCGTCTCCTTCGGCCGCTTCTGAGCTCTCTTGGGGTTCATCTCCAGGGTGGCAAACTTGGAGGTCCCCTCCTGCCAGGGTTGGGGACAGGGTCAGCGAGACCTTCCTCTCCTCCCCAGCTTCCCCTCCAACAGATCTGCCCTTGGGCTTTGGTCACTGGTACAAACTGGTGCCGGAACATGGGACCGCAGCCCATCCTCCCTGAGCCTGTTTCCTTGTCTGGAAAGTGCGGATGAGCACGACTCCCGCCTCCTGGGGGTCTCCCGGGACTCTACATCCCACACCTGTTCCTGTCGCTCTTCTCCCTCGCCTGTCCCGAGGTGAAGCCTTGCACAAAATTCACGCCCGTTTCTTTTCTCCTTGTGCCCCACTGCCTCCTCATGAGTCAAGAGACCAGAGGGACCCCAGGCTCATCACACCTCCATTTTCTGAAAACAGGGACTCTCCCCAGGTCTCAGAGGGACTCAGAGGACAGTGGGCTCCTCCCTCCCAGCTGGTGACCTACTCCCGCTAACTGGTCCTCCTGCGAACTCAATTGAGGCCCTGTGGGGAGATCCTAGCAAGACTCTGGGATCCATCTGTGGTGTCTGGCCCACCGTACCCAGAGCTGTGTCCTGGGTCTGCTCATTTGGACCCAAGGCGGGCAGCCCCTTTGGGATGTGGCCTCCGGCCTCCCCTGCGGCACCCCGGCCCTAGGCAGGCAGGGAGCCCTTCCACGAGCTGTAGTGCAGACAGGAGCCCCCCGCCCCGACCCCATCCAGCCACCTGCCTGGAGGAAGCAGGAGACCTGCTAATCCTGCCAGCTCACCTATCCCTTCTGGAACATCCCCCGACTGCTCCCCCACCATCCCATTACCAGGGTCTCCTGTTCCCCAAACTGCCTCCCACTGGCTAGGGACCAAGAAGATCCCACTCTCCAGAGTCCAGACAAGACAGGACTGGAATTTTTTTCAAAGAAACGCTTGCTGAGAGCCTCCCTCCTCTGCCCAGGGTTTACCTTGATGAGCAGCTCCCTGCTCAGAGAATAGTTGTTCTCATCCGAGAAGATCTCCGACAGTTTCTGAAAGATTCGGAAGCTTTCCCTGTGGGAAGGGAGGACAGACTTGGGAATGGCACACACCGGGGTGCGTGCTAATCCATTTTTTTTTTAAAGATTTTTATTTATTCATTTGACAGACAGAGATCACAAGCAGGCAGAGAGAGAGAGGAGGAAGCAGGCTCCCTGCCGAGCAGAGAGCCCAATGCGGGGCTCGATCCCAGGACCCTGGGATCATGACCTGAGCCGAAGGCAGAGGCTTTAACCCACTGAGCCACCCAGGCGCCCCGTGCTAATCCATTTTATTTTAGAGCCCAAGGCCCTCAACTGTCCGGATGGGTGATTTTCACACAGGGTCCTGCTCTGCGGGCCCGGGGAGGGGAGCTCCGTGTGTGCGGCTCTGTTCCGACCCGTTTGATTTCAAGAGGACAGAGTAGTGTGGCTGCCGAGTAAACCCAGGAAAATCGCCAGTGTGGCCCAATCTCGTAGCTGACAGATAAGGAAACTGAGTCCCGAGACAGAACTGCTCGCCTAAGGCCAGTAGACACTGGGAGGCCCTGCCAGCTGACCCAGGATTCGCCGGCCCAGGATTTGCCGACCCCTGGCAGGTCCCGGGTCCCCCCGGAGCTCCTGCTGAGAGAGGCCTGCCCACCTGGAAACTTCTTCCCACGTCTTCTTCAGCCGGTGGATGGAGTTGCTCTGCAGGGCTGACAGGATGGCGTAGAGTGACGAGAAGTTCTTGAGGACGCGGCACTCCTGGGGAGGAAAAGCAGGGTCGAGATGTGGCTGTGGTCCCCGCGGCTGGGCCTCCGGACCTGGGGGAGACGGATGCCCGAGGAGCCCGGGGAGGCAGCATTCCCAGGAGGGGGAGCTCGGCGAAGCCCAGAGGAGGGAGTTATGGGGCAGTGAGCATCCGGGTGGCAGGATATGCTGGTCAAGGCTGGCGTGTCCTAGGGAAGGAAGGGCCCGGGATGCCACATCACCACCCTGAGGGCAGATCAAGTGAGACAGGGGCTCCCCAGGGCCCCTCGGAGGCGTACCCTGGCCACCTCGATCCAGTGCTCCACTACCCGGGCCCTGCCCCGGGCCGTCACAGTCCGGTCCCCCAGGCAGGTGGTGATGACGCAGTTGGCCACGCTGTTGAACTGGGTGACGGTGGCACGGACGGAGGGAGCCAGGTGCTCCTTGCCCTTCTTGTCTCGCTGGGACCAGATGGAGCCCAGGCAGTGGTAGGGCACCACCTTCTTGAACAGCTCCTGGGGACCAGGGGGTGTGTCACCCAGCTCTGCCGCACCCCGGCTCAGGATCCCCGCTCCCCTAGTCCCAGGCAGAGTCCCTGGTCAGAGCTGAGCTCCGGAGCTGAGGATGTGGGGCAGGACGTGGCAGGTGCCTTGCAGGCCTGGGGGGTGTGTGTGTATGTGTGTCTGGGCTTTGCTCTCTGCCTACCACAGGCGCCCAGCACACGAGTGGCCCAGGATGATGCGCTGGAGGAAAGAGTCCAGCATTCTCAGCAGCCTGGCCTCACCGACTCCAAACACCAGAAGGGGCCTCACAGCCGCACACAGCTGGGGGCACTTCCAGCTCCCCTATCATGCCTTGGGTCTGCCCCCCCGACCCCGTCCAGGTGCACGCCTGCTGTGGATGCCACACCTTCGGGCTCTGGTTTCTGCCAGAAACTCTAGTACACAGCAGGTGCCTAATAAGTGCCAAGGCCGGTGAGGCCTCCTGGCAGATTGGGGGATTGACCCAGGGAGTGGGCGGCCCCTCAGGGAGCTCTGTTCCCCCACCAAATAGGCCAGGCCCCACCCAGTCTTCGACTGTTCCCCCTCATGTAATCCAGAGTCCCCGCAGGCTGGGGTGCGAGGGTCCCGTCTCTATGTCCCCAGTCCGTGGATCTCACAGTGAGTCCTGCTGGAACTGGGAGCTAGAGCAGGACATCAGCTGGGGACTGGGGAATGGCAGGGAATGGACCAAAGGCCAGAGGAAGAGGTACCCTTGCCCTGTCCCACTACGGAGAGGCACTCACCGCATCCATTAGGGTAAACTGCTCTGCCACCAGGTCAGGAGGGAAGGCCAAGAGGTGAGGCTTCTCATTCAGCCCATTTTCTGCAGCCACAAGTGAAGGCCAGGGAGGCTCAGACACTGGAGCTGCCTCTGGCTCTAGAGTTTGAGACAGAGATGGCTCGGGTTCTAGAGTGGGAGCCAGAGCCGCATCTGGCTCTGCAGTGGGAGCTGGAGCTGTGTCTGTTTCTAGAGTGGGAGCCAGAACCACATCTGGTTCTAGAACAGGAGCCGGAGCCGCGGCTGGCTCTGGAGTTCTTGCTGGAGCCGCGTCTGGCTCTGGAGTAGGCAGGAGAGTTGGTGTTAAAGCTGGCTCTGGTTCTGGAGCTGTTTCTAGAACTGGTGCTGGAGCTGGAGCAGGTGACAGAGCTACAGGAGGAGAGAAGTTTCCATGTCCCTTTGCAGACACAGAGCTCAGCCTGGGGCTTCCCAGAGAAGCCGCAGGCAGGAGGGAACCCTCAGCGGGACGGCTCCCGGAGTGCAGTGCACCCGCCGGGTGCTGTGAGCCCAGTCCTTGCTCCTGGCCCTGCACCAGCCTGTGGGGCTCCTCCCTGTGGGGCCCAGCACCGGCCCATCCCCACACGCCCCCAGGCACCCAGCCCCGGCTTCTCACCCTCGGGCTCGGCCTGTGCGGGCTCTGCGCGCTCCAGCTGGGCCAGCAGAAGGTGGGCACGGCGCTCCAGGTCGGAACCGGGCATGTTGAGCTGCACGTAGGCCACCAGCTGCTTGAGGCAGGGAAAGTCTGGGGGCTGACAGAAGTCCTCCGAGTACTGGTCCAGCCAGGTGCCCAGAATGGAGGAGATGGCACTGCAGGTAGGCGGGCCGGCGGCAGCGTCAGTAGCCTGGCCCTTCCTTCCATACGGCCCCCTGGGGCACCTCCGGGGATGCTCCATCCAGAGGCCAGGCCCACCCCGCCCACCGCCACCGGCCATCCAGGCAGGGGCAGGTCTGGCCAGCAGGTGCGAGTCAGCAGTCTCCACAGAGGGAGCCCTCCATCTCTGGTGTGAGCACCCCTGCCTTCCCCGGGGAGCCTGATCCACTCCTCTGTCTGTCTGGGGTCCCTCCGGCTGCACCGTAAACCCCAGGAAGGTGGGGAGGGGGTGCAGCGTCTGCTCTGTCCCAGCCCTGGGGCACACGGTAGGCACTGCAGAGGTCTGTGAGGGAGGAGGGAACAGGAAATGTCCCTCTCCCAGCCTGCCTGGGCTCTCTTGGCCCTGCAACCCCCAGCTGCCCAACCCCCTTCCAGGCTGGCCTCCTGTTCTCACCGACACTATTCTCAGGAACTGCAGGAGTGCAGCTGGCCTGGGGCACCGAGGCATGAGGCCCCTGTGTGAGCCGGTGGCCCCGGGATCGGAGCAGAGCAGGCAGGGCTGGGGCGGGCAGTGGTGGGTGCACATGGCCTCAGGGCCCAAACCTGGCCTCCAGCCCCCAGCCTCCCCTCTGCCCCCAGGCCCCGGGAGCCCAGCCACAGCGGTCTGACTCCTGACCTCCTGCAGGAGAGGCCCCCACGGCGCAGCCCTCCAGCAGCATTCACAGATGTGGGGGCCAGGGCTCTGCCCCCACCAAAGCCCCAGATGCCCCAACCTGGGAGACAGGGGATCCTCCCATCAGACCCAAAGTCCACTCACTTTTTTAATTGGTCCTGGGGGCCGCCGTCCTCGTCAGAGTAAGGGAGGATACATCCGTATCTAGAGGAGGCCGTGAGGGCATCACGTCTACCGTACCTGCTATGACGTCTAGGGTTACCGGCTGACCCCCCGACTACAGCGGAAGCCCAGGAGGGCAGGGAGGCCGGTCTGCCCCGCTCACGGAACTATGCAAAATATCCAGCAGGGGCTTGGTGTCCAAGCGGGGAAGGGCTGCGGCCGAGACACCCTGCCCAGACTGGGGTGGGGAGCTGTGGGGAGGGACGGGGCGGGACGGGGGGCGGGGAGCCGCGGGGCAGGCCGGGGTGCTGCTCACCGTTTGAACAGAAGGTCCAGGACCTGCTGGGTGGTGGTGAAGGCCCGGTAGGTGCACAGGAAGATGGTGACGTAGGAGAGGTCGCTGCCCTGGAAGGCGGGCACCAGGTGTTCCACCAGCTTCTCCAGCGTGCCCGCCTTTACCGTCCGCACCTTGCAGGTCTCATACAGGCTCAGGGCAGACTCGTTTTCACACTGGGGTGGGACGAAGGAGGGGTGTGTGGTCAGTGGCGGCGCTCTGGGCCGCCAGGAGGGTGGGGGGCCCGGGCTCAGACGACATCCCAAGTGTGCAGGGATGTGAGGCTGGAGAGAAGACAAGCTCAGCTTTAGAAGTGGAATCTGAGGGGCGCCCTGGGGGGCTCAGGTGTTAAGCATCTGCCTTAAGCTCAGGTCATGATCCCAAGGTCCTGGGATCGAGCCCCATGTCGGGCTCCCGGCTCAGTGGGAAGCCTGCTTCTCCCTCTCCCACTCCCCCTGCTTGGGTTCCTTCTCTCGTGCTCTCACTCTCTCTGTGAAATAAATAAATAAAATCTTAAAAAAAAGAAAACCAGAAATAGAATTTGATATGGGGAATAACAAAACATGTAGACACAACCCTTCTGGTTCAGTCTGTTAGCTGGAGGAGGAAAAGCATTACCCCTGTGAGCTCTGGCAAAACATGCCCATTCTTGAGATGAGAAGACAGAGGCTCCTTCTGGGGAGGGAAGATCCATGGGTGCAGCCCGGGCCCACGGCACTGAAGGGCTGAATCACCGTGAACAGCTGGCCTCCCTTCTGGAATGGTATGTGGCCGACTCAGGCCCTCTGCGCCGGAGAGGTTACGTGGCTGGGCTCAGGGGAACAGCAAATCGCTGAGCTCAAGCCTCCCTGCCTTTGGGGGAAACTGGCCCTTCCCGGCCTGTGGATGCAGAAGGCGGGGCTGCCGAGTATTGGGACAGCTGGGGGCGGGAGTTAAACCAGACAGACTGGGGTGCAAAACACAAAATCACCTGGGGCCCAATGTCAAGGGGAAGCAGTAAAAAGGTGTCTCTTTAGATGTTCATGCAGGTATGTGCAGAGTCACTATTTTTTTTTTTCTTTTCTTTTTAGAGAGGGTGTCTGCACGTGGAGGAGAGGCAGAGGGAGCGCACGAGCGCATCTCAAGCAGGCTCCATGCACCATGCGGGGCCGACACGGGGCTCGATCTCACAACCCTGAGATCATGACCTGAGCCGAAATCAAGAGTCGGACGCTCAGCGACTGAGCCTCCCAGGTGTCCCGTGCAGAGTGACCTTGCTCCTGGCCAAGCCCAGAGCTGGACAGCTGGAGAGGGCGTGGAGGCCCAGGTTCCTTTGGGAGCGGGACTGTGGGGCCTTCAGGCAGGAAGGCCATGGGGGTGGGGGAGTCCAACAGAGTGGCCAGAGAGTCTGGAACCTGGGGCTTTCTCTGGTTCCTGGGGGTGGGGGGCCCCACGGCCACACTCACCCCAAGCCAGCGCTGGCCTTTGTTGGCCCCGGGCTGCGCCTGCACCTTCCGCAGGGAGATGGAGTAGATGACGCCGTTGAGCAGCTCCTCGCCAATCTCCTGCGTGCAGCTCTGAAGAGACAGGGACAGGGCCATCAGGGGTGGCCCTGTGAGCCTTCCTGTCCCCAGCCACGGCACGACACCCACACACACCCCAGGCCAGGATGACGTGGGCCGGCGGCTCCAGGGCTCAGGAGTCACGGGGGTGGGAGAATGTGGCCCCCAGCCCACCCCATCAGCAGCGAGCCCTCCAGGCCCCAGAAACCCCCAGCAACACGCTCACGGCCAGGGTCACCCCCTCTGCCCCCAAGAGGGGTACTGCCTTCTGGCCACGCCACAGATGAGGACGTAGATGCTGGGAGAGGAGCAACCTGTCCAAAGACGTGTCACCGTGGGTGGATGGCAGACCCAGGACCCCCAAGGCCCTCCTCCTTGCTCCCCAGCTGACCCAGCAGGCATGGGCAGCTCCTCCCAGCCCAGGCCTGGAGTCAGCATCACGTATCAGGGGCAGGCGTAGGGCATCCCCGACGGCCACATCCAAGGCCACTTCCTTCCCTTTCTGCTCATTCATGCCCTTGTGCCTTCTTGGGCAATAGAGGAGTTCCTGGTTCCCCGTCCGGCATCATGTGCGTGGGGACAGTGGGCAAACAGTGATGGTGCAGGTGTCTGGGCAGATGACTGGGGTTTCCCTGGACCCCAAACCACGGGACTTTGGCTGGGACAGGAAGTAAAGGCTCTTGTTTTAGGCGGCAGCGACCCCTCCCACTGGGCAGGCTGGCCTGGGGGCCGTAATCTCCAAGCCCCATTGCCTGTCTGCCCCCCACCCCCACCCAGGGGGGGCCTGCAGTAGGGAGGGTGGCCTCTGAAGGTTTAGGGAGGAGCTGGGAGGTGCCGGCTGGCACAGCGCGTCACTGCTCTAACCCAAGGTGGGTGTGGACCTTACGGAAGACCCGGGCAAAGGTGTGTGGACCTTATGGAAGACCCGGGCAAAGGTGCTGACTCAGCCCACCCCCAGCCTTCCCTGAAGCCCTCGGTCTTAGCAGGGCCCCTGCTGCACCTCTGGGGTCAGCGATGGGGTGCTGGGGCCTCTCACCTCCTGCCGCCCCTGTGGGTTGCAGGAGGCCAGCCGCCCTCGGGAAGGCCACTTCCTCTGACCTGGGCACTGGACCAACAGGGAAGCTGCTGCCATCACATTCTCTGGAGAGCGAGCCAGCCTGTCTGTGTTAGCAGGGGACTGGCAGAGGCCCCCCGAGCGCCACCTCCCAAACCCACACCCGTCTGATGGCCCAGCCCCTCCCCTGCACAGGGGAGACTCCTGAGCAGAAAAGCTGAGACATGCTCAGGTTCCCTCCCCCATCTGGAAGAGCCCTCAGAGGATGCAGGCCCCAGAGACCAGCTGTCCCCCTACCGGACGGAGGGCCCACCACCCTGGCGTGTCCTCAGGGGTCTGAGGCTACTTCCCGAGGAGGCTGAGCCCGGGCTGGAAGGGCCTGGCCTTCTCCACGGTTATTTTAGCCACGTGTGGCCCAGCTGGGAGGAGCACCCGGCTTGTGGGCAGTGATCTGGGAGGCCCCGTGCAGGACTGGTGGGGCCGCCAGAGGGCCCTGCACTTGAACTCCATAGGGCACCTGGTCCCAGCGGGGCTCCATCAAGGCCTCTGGGTGCTGCGGGCAGGCAGTGGCCATCCCCTGGCAAGTCCAGAGAGCAGCACACCCTACCCCTGTAGCGAGCCCTGGGCCTCGCTGGCAGAGCAGCTGGCCTGCACATTACGTGGGCCCCAAGCCCCTCCCCCACCCCAGGGGCCCCCTTCCGCGGCTGGTTGTGGGGGGCAGGGCGGGACGCGGGAGTCATCGCCCTGTCACACAGACGGGCGCTGCTCTGGCTCCTTTAGGCAGCCACGGCAGGAAGAAAGCAGACCCCCAGAGCCCGGGGCAGGAGCCCATAACCATCTCCTGTGAGGCGGCAGAGGGAAAGGCTCTGAAGCAAAGGGCCCTGGGGCCCGGCCAGGAAGTGGCAGAGCGGGGCACTTGTTTCCTACTCCTCCCCACTTCCAGGGACAGAGAAGGAAAGCAGCTAATGCCAGGTATCTCCCCGCCCCGGCCCCCTGCAGCAGGATGGGCAGAGCCCTGTGCCTGTGGGCGACCCTGGGCCACCCTGTGGGCAGAGGGCAGTGCACACAGGCCCACATGGGGGGTGCTCTGGCGGGGCGAGGGGGCTCCTGGGGAAGGATGGGTGTGGCCGACCGGACAGATGGTCTCGGGGAGGCCTCTGCAGAGCAGGGTGGTGCTCAGCTGACTTCTAGGGGGAACAGAACACCACAGGGATGGCTGTGTCCTTGGGGAGCCAATGTCCCCAGGACCCTGGGATCCAGCTGGCAGCTAAGCCTCGCACACGCTGCCTGGCCTTCCACGGCTTGGGTCAAGGGGAGTGCGGGTGGGGTGGTGCCCCCAGACCCTGGTGAGCAGAGGCCGGCAGAACAGGCACCCAAGTGCCCCACACCCCACTGTCCCTCGGAGTGCAGCCCAGAGCCGCAGGGACAAGAAGGAGAAACTACTTGGGTGTCACCGGATCAGCCTTCTCAGGGTGACAGGCCAGCAGCATGCCTGTCCCCAAATGACTGCAGACCAGGCGCCATCCCACCCCCATTTTGGGACAGATGCGAGGGGCCCTGCTGGCTCCTCCCCAGCCCTGCCACCTCTCCCGGAAGGCGGCTCGTGCCTGTGTGTAGGGAGAAGGCACCATCACTCTCACCCCCCTCTGCTCCCCTAGATTTCCTTACAGTGGTGGCCGTAAGGGGCCTCCAGAACCCCCGTGTGCCTCCTCCACAGACCGGCTCCTCCTATGGAGACCCAGTCCAGGGCTGAGACACCCAGAGAAGAAGGGCTCAAGCCTGCACCACGGGGTCCTCCTGTCTCTTCAGGCCATGTGTGGAGACCTGGTCGCACTTGGGCGGGGCAGGGGTGGCTCCAACCACAGGGGCTTGTGCCTGCAGGAGATGAAGTCCTTCATGTACCCTGCTGAGCTGCCACCCAGGGCCACAGAGTCACAGATGCCACCCCAGGCCCTCTCCTGGACGCTGGTCGGCACCCTGCAGCCCCAGGCACATGAAGCCACTGGGGCCCACCAGACCCCAGGACACCGTCTTTCATGAAGGGCTCTGACTTCCAGCTTTGCCAAGCCTCTCTGCCCCTGGCCTCAGTGAGCTCATCCGTGAAATGGGGAGAAGTGCAGCAGCTCTCTATGGGGCAACAGCGGGGGCCAGAGATGGTGCACAGCACCTGGCACATGACACATCCTGGAAACAGGAACAAAGGATACTGGGCACCACCTGCTGACCACAGCCCTCCAGAGCCGCTGACGGACACCTAGCGGGGAAACCCTGAGGGAGCCTTCAGGACAGCCGCTACAGAAAGGGCAGGGGCCATAAACTGCCCGAGCCAGCCCTGCAGCTTTTCGACTTGGCCTTTTGCTCACATGCAGGAGTGGTGATGGGAGATGGACAGAGGGCCTGGTCAGCCCTCCTGGGATCCCAGGCTCCTGGACAGTTCAAATAAGGCATCCTGCAAACATTTGTGGGATGGAGACCGAGGCCGCGGGCAGCGGGTCTGGGCTGAGGAGAGAACTCAAGACTTCTCAAGTCCAAGTCCTGGTTCATTTCTTAGACCATAAGCTCCAATAAGTTGAGGAGAAGGAAAAGCCTCCTGGTGTGCAGCAGGGCCCCACCCCTACCCTCTGGTGGGTGTCCTGCTCCCTGAGCCCGAGGACATGGACAGGACCAAGTGGAGACCCCAGGTCAGCCCTGGATGGGGCTAAGCCACACTCCTGGCCCCACGCACTGCACCCCACAGGGGCTGCCTGGGCTGGGGACCATACGGGGGCTGGCCAGGGCAACCCGGGAGCTCAGTGACCCCACACACTGGAGTTTGGTGACCAGCCCCACTGAGCCCCCAAGAGGCTGTCCCCAAGGACCCTCCCCACCAGCCTGAGCCCAGTTACTCATCAGCACGTAAAGAGAAGAAAGGAAGGATGCCTCAAGTGCGGGGGAGGGGAGGGACTTCTAGGCTGGCCGTGCCCACTGCCTGTCCTCTTGTCCACCCAAGGCCAGCTCCTGGCTGTCAGGCTAGCAGGCCACCCCATGTCAGGCCTTTGAGGGACTACAGCTGGTGACTGCTGAGGAAGAGGGTGGCCTGGCTCCAAAGGGGGTGCGGGGCAGGGCCAGCTGAACGTCCAGCCCCAAGAGCCACACACAACCAAGCATCCACCACCAACCACAGAGTCTGAGGTCTGCGGGTACTTCCTGGGGGCCAGGCTTTTTATATGCTTGTCACATTTACTTGATGAGTGAGGGAGGAGTCCGGTGGGGAACTCACTCAGGTCAGGAGCCAGGAAGTGGCAGCCAGGGCCTGGATTTTAACCGTGGCCCATGAACCTCGTCCCATCTAGGCCTGGCCGCTGCCTTGCTCCGCTGTGGCTGCCGCACTCAGGCTCAGAGCAGAGGCCAGAGGTGGGAGGACCTTCCTCAGGTGACACTGCTGGTTGGCAATGGCGGGGCCCAGCTTCCTTGCACCCGGCACCCTTCCATGGAGTAGGTGGTTTGCTGGGGTTCCAGCTGCGGGCCTTGAGGTTCAACTATGGGAACCGGGCCTGAGAAGCGCCAGGTCAACTGTGCCGGGTGGTGGGCAGCATAACCCCAAAGCCCAGGGCATGGACACTCCCCTGGCACCTTGTCCGAAAACACAATCATGGCAGCTGCCACCTGCTTGGCTTGGACACTGTGCCAGGCAGGCATTGTGAGGACCACTTGTCAGGCTGCCAGGCTCCCTTGGTCCTCACCTGAACCCTAGGGGAGGAACTGGTATCAGGTCCATTTTACAGATGAGGATAAGTGAGGCTCCGGGAGTGGGAGCAGGTCTAGGGCTGCGAGGGGCCCAGCTGGCCTTCCCCTGCAGCTCTCTCCCCTCTCCAACTTCTGACCAGTGTGTGCGAACCTGCCCCTTGCTTCCGAGGACACTAGGGCTCTGGGTGTGTCCGACCCTTCCCCGTTCCCCAGAGTGCAGAGGCAACATCCACACCCTGGGGCTCCCCATGTGCTCCTGCCCTGCTCACTAAGCAATCTTCTAGCTAGCCTCTTTTCACGCCCAGCTGCGGGCCAGCTGGGAGGGCTGCAGGACTGAGACCGCTCAAAGTTCTGCCCCTCCTGCACTAGGCTGCAGGTTTCGGCTCCCCCGCCCTCAGAATGGGAGCGGGGAGAGCCGCTTCGCCAGAGCTGCAAGTCCAGGAACACCGCGTTTCTGAGCCCAGGAGGCTGGGAGCCTGAGCCCGGGGCAGGGGGGCCATAGCACAGTGCCGTGTCCTGGGAGCCGTCTGGGCAGCTGGCCAGCAGCCCCTGGGAGCCAGACCTCGACTCCTGGGCACTGTGTCCTGAAAGCACCCCCACCGGCTTGCTCAGAGGCTGCCCAGGGCCGGTGCGTAATAACTCCCGCTCCTTCTACCAGCCCGGAAAGCACAAGTCCAGCTTCCGAGCGGAGGATCGAACCGAGCCCAGCCTGTGCGCAGTCGCCCAAGGCTGTGTCCCACTGTCCCCGCTGCTCCTGGGACACAGCCTGGCATTGCTTCAATGCCTCCCACCTACAGGAGGAAGGAGGGCCCAGTGCCAGCCAGCCTGACCCCCTTCCTCTTCTCCTGGGACCCCTGAGGGTCCTGAGCAAGAGGGGAACCCCAGGGTCTGTGGGGGCCCAGCAGGTGGCAGTCAGTCCCCTCCAAGGCCCTGCAGTCTGGAGTGAGCTAAGAAGCCCTCCTCACAGATTACAGTCTGCAAAGACCCCCCACAAGGCTGCACCTCTAAGGCCTCCAGGGTCAAAGGCAAATGAGCCCTGGGGCTTAAACTGGAGAGAGGCACAAAGTGTGATCAAGAGACCAGACAGCCAGGAAGGAGGCAGGAGGCTGGGGCGGTGGTGGGCAGCGGCCTCTCCTATTTACTTCTCCCTTTAGAACAGAGAAGCCCTCCTTGTTCTATTCCGCCCAGACCGTGCTCAGGCCTCACGGTCACAGGGTCACACAATGGGGGTCAGACTCCCATCTCCACCATTCACTAGCTCGGTAAGTCTGTGCAATCTAGCTCTAGTGCCTTAGGTGATTCGTCTGTTAAATGGGCAATCCTGACAGCAAAGAGACAAAAATTCATGCAAAACACTTAGCACGGAGCCTCTCACAGAGTGCTGGCTCCTATCTGCTGTGTTTTTAAATCTCTGGGGTCCAGCCGTGGGCTTGCTCCTTCCTAGAAACTCTTCCCAGCGTCCTCTGGCCCAGAGGACTTTTGCCTTGCTACCTACCCTTCCCTTGACTGGGGGCTTCTGGGCTGCTTGGGCCTGGTTCTGTCCCCCACCCAGCAGCTCCCACTGCACACACACCCTCCCCCACCGGGTCCCATGCACTTTTAATTGCTGCAACCGTGAGCTCTGCCCTAGCTGTCTCGGATTCTTACAGTGGGCTCCTGCATACAGTAGCTGCCCAATAAAGAACGGCCCCCATTCAGGTCCTGGCAGCATGTCCTTCCTTGCTGTGTGTATGTTAAAGAGCAGCGACCCCGCTCCGCTGGCCTGCCACCTACTATAAAGTGGGGTGGACAACTACTCTGTAGGGCCGGGTGGAAGGCAGCTGGAGTGCGGGGGCAGGCAGGGCCTGCAGCCTGGAGGTGCTCCAGAGCGAGATCTCCTCCTGCCTGGCCAAGGCAGTGGCCTGCCCAGAAACAAGGGCATGGGCCAGGGGACTCCCAGAGAGCACAGAGCCCCTCTGGCCGAGCTGGGTCAGCTGTGACCTGGCCCACGATCATGATGATGGGAGGCTGCCCCGATGTGCAAGGACATCCAGCAGCTCAGAGAGGGAAGGACTGAGTGGAGGCACGGTAGGGAAATGGGGCCGGGGGTCGGGCAGGCAGAAATCGCCTGGTGGTTTCCAGAGAGGACAGGGACCCTGAGCAGGGTCGCTCTGGCTCTGGCCTGCTACAGAGACCAGGAAATCAGCTCCAGGATGGGGGGCGGGTGTGAGTTGGCAGGAAGGACAGGGACTTCCCAGCCCACCCCCCTCCCCTCGGCCCATGGTAAATGGTCATTGTGTTTGGTTTCCGGCAGTGGCCTCCTCTCCTGCCAGGACCCTGGTTTTCCTGCCCCAGCCAGAAGCTTCCCCTTTGATTTCTAAACAGCGGCCATGGCCTGGATCTCAGTGCTGAGGCCGGGTGAGGGAGAGCAGCAGGGAGAGCGGGAGCGGGAGAGGGGGAGGAGAAGGGAGGAGGGGGAAATCGGAGGGAAGGCAGACCCCTGGGCAGGGGTAGGGCTCGGTTTAACTGGGATGCAGACAGACTGAGAGAGAGGTAGAGAAGCAGCAAAGGCCCACCCCACCCAGGCCAGGAACCTGCCTGGCCCCTTCGGGCATGCAGGCCAGACCCTCCCAGTGCACAAAGCCCAAGCCGCTGCCAGATGTAATGAAAGTCAGATGAGTACTAGGCTGATGTCAGGCCTCCCACCCCCACCGTCCCTGGGGGTCGCTCCAGCCGCCAAAGACTGGAGCTGTGGCTGGATGAGGGCTGGAGAACTTGCCTGGCCCTGCCACCCACCCAGCTCAGAAGGAATCTCCCAGGCCCACAGGTCCCCCACCAAAGGTTTCCCCCCACCCCTCATCCTCCCCCTCCACGGGCATGGAGACATGCTTTATCCCTGGGCAAATACGCATCTACTCCCCGTGAAGGCACTGGGGCTACACAAGGTGCAAAATCCAGGACGGCCATCTCCAGCAACTACGAGGTACTGTGGCCTAACGGCCTAACGTGATGGAAGGGTGGGGGGCACCAGCAGGGGTCCCAAACTTCACCGTTAGGGCTCTGGTTTGGTTTAGATGTGTGCCGAGCCCCTGCACCTAGAGATGGCCTCTGTCCAAGCCCCATGCCCAGAGAGAATGCGGCCAGGGGACCGACCCATCCCTGGCTTCTGCCACCTCTGCGGCAGTCAGGTGCACAGTCAGATGGGAGGGGGGAGGGCACCCCCAACGCACTGTGACCCCATGGTCCACTGGGCCCCACTGCCCACAGCACACCAGAAACAAGAGACCCAGCCCTCACCTAGTTATCCCCACCCCTAGTCGGGA